>VWPU01010505.1:0-24960 GCA_013398955.1 Callaeas wilsoni
CCCGCCGCCGGTTCCCACCTGCGGGCCGGGCTCTCCCCGCGGCTGCGGCACCGGGGCGGTTGCCGAGGGCCGGGCTCCACGGTGAATTTTGGTGTGACTGTGCAGCCGGTACCGGGAGCTCGGCTTTGTCTGGGTGGGTCTCCCTTCGGCCCTTCCTCCCGCAGCTGCGGCAAGGACAGGGCAAATGCCGGCCGCTGCCTAGCTTTCCGACGTTAAATGCAGCTTTTTCCCCTTGAACAAAAAAAAGAGCGGAGGGGGCAATCCCAGGTGGGGAGGATTTAATTAAAACAAATCCAGAGACTCTCAGGCCTCCTTCAGCCTCAGACTTCCCCGTCGGTGCCTACGGGGATGCTGGAGCGGTGGGGTCGGGCCCATTCCCCGCCGTGCGGCCTCGGTTGAGTCCAGCCGCGCTCGGCTCACCGTGCCCTGAGCCCGGACAGCACCTGCACGTAGCGGGCTCCGGGGCCGGTTCCTCCGAGAGGGCACAGATTTCCTTATCCCTCGAGCGGGGGCATGGGGCCGACACCGAGGGTGAAACGTCCTCGTCGGACGGAGACCCCGGCTGCGGCAGCTCCGTGCTTCGCTTCCCGAAGGCTCCGGCAATTCACGGCGAGGCGAAACCAGCCCGACTGTCATCACCCGGCAGATAAACGGCCGGATCCCCGACGGCAGGGTGGCTCCTATTCACGGCTCATCAACGCCGAGCCAAGGGAGCAGTGGGAGGATAAGCCCCGCTTTCAGGGACCAGCGCTCCAAACCACTCATCACTGTCACCGAGCTCGCTCATGCCTTGGCCCTAAACACCGGCGATTAATAAAAGTTTACTGTCGCTTTTCTCCAAAGTTACGCTTAGTCCGCGGGCCGGGGAAACCCGAGTGGGATCCGTTCCGCGGGATGCTCCAGCGCTCTTCCAGCCGCCGCACCTTTCAGTGGCTCCTCTTCCCCCAAAGAAAACCTGTTTCTCTTCCCCCCAAGACAAGCTGAAACCACGACCGAGAGGAGGGGAGAAGCGAGCCCCGAGCCCGCACCCGACGGAACCGCGCGGCCGGGCGGCCCCGACGGCAGCGGCTCAGAACCCCGTGCGAGGCGGAGGGCGGCGGGGGGAAAGTCAGCACCGAGCCTCGACCGCATGGGTTGGCATAGATTTACTGACTTGAGAGGAAACTCACCGGTTTACACTGCTGAGAAGGGTTTGAATGGATGAGTACTGAGAAAAAGTTGCCGAATTTGGCCAGTAACAAGGCTGGAAGAATGGAAGGCTAATACTGAGTTATACATGGACTCGAGAGGAATTACACAGCATCAGAGTCTTGCTTCTAAACAGCGACAGTGCCAAATTTCTAATAACTGTGTAATATGCTTATTTATACCATACAAGGACTTACAAACCTCATTGTGCATAGCAGCTGGGTCATATTTCTTTACCCTTCCATTCCTCAGGCTCTTTTGCCAAGAGACTGGTACCAAACACTTCTAGGCTGAAAGGAAAACACAAAATTTAATCGCAAAGAAACGATGACAAGGAAGCGTGGGTAAGATACGGGCTGACGTGCAGCCCTTTAATCTTAAGCATCTGCCTAAAATAGATGCACTAAGGGGGTATTGGAAATATGCACGGTTTGAAATGCAAGTGATTCTCTGCTTCTAAATACTTCAGCCCAATTATCCACATGTATTTCTCTGACCTGGGCACGTTTGTAGGCTCTAAGGCTTTGTTTTAAACTGTTAAGTAAATATTTTAACGAATGTTTTAAAACGTTGTAAACGAATGTGCTGCTCAGTCTCGCACCAAGCTCCGCTGGAACCGGGTAAATCAGACGAACAACCATATTCCGATTTGTTTTTAAATATTTGGGGGGGATATTTGTTAATTTTATCCCAGCGAACCAAGCGTACTCACCCCTCGTAATTTCAAACAAAGCCATGCGAGTTCCTGCCCGGCAATGTTAATCCTGTGTCCAGAAATAATTAAACTATGAACGAATATTCATGTATCTAGACTTTTTTTAAAAGGTAAAGTATTTTTGAAATAAAATCCAACAATTTCGGAATTGGTTTACTTTTTAAATCTAACCCTAATTTTGTATAAATGCGCTGGATTTTTATTTTTGAATACACTCACTATTTTTTAAAGTAGCATCTAAAAAAATAACATTTCAAATCCATTGCACATTTTTTAAAGGAAGAGATTTTACCGTGAGCTTGGCAAAGTGTTTGTGAGAAGGAATAGTCCAGAGATCACTGCCCTGGTGAGCGTCAGACTGAGATAGTCCCCAGTGGTATTTCCCAGCCAAAGCTCTGATTAACTTCAAGATATACATACATACATACTGGGGGGGAAAAAAAGTTCCATCTATTTTGCAATTACTTTTTTTTTATTTTAATGAAGAGAGCCCTAAAGCTGCAACATGCTGGAGGATGGGAGCAGGCGAATGGAGCCACGCTGGAATGAGAATGATGGTTTAAAAAATAAAAGGAGAACAAAGCCCAGCGCTCGGAGCATTGTGATTTCTCTGCAGCCTGGCTTCCAGTGCCACAGCGGCCCCAGCTCTGCTTCCTGCACCCACCAAACTCCGCTGTGGGATGGGGTCTGAGCCGCTGGCACGGGATGGGGGCCAGGCAGGCGCTGCCACCACTGCTGTGCCACTGAGGGCAGGTCAGTGGTCACACAATCCCCCGGTGGTCCCAGCACCGCCGAGGCCTGGAGGACAGCCTGGGAGAGAAGGGACTCGGGCAGAGGTGTGGCTCAGGGTGGCAGCCAGATGTGCGCATGGAGAGGGGACAGCAGCCCCAGGGCAGCTCGGTGTCCTGCGGGGACCTTGGTGGAGTGGGACGAGGACACATGGAACCTCCTGGGTGAAGCTGCTCTGGAGCACTCGGGCTGTGGGCAAAAACGAGAGGCACATCAGTCCGCCAAGTGACAACTCGGCAGGAAGAAGAGAGGAGAGGCTTGTCTCAAGCCTTGCATCAGAGCAAGAAACTGCCTCAAGGTATTGCAAACCCAGCCCGGCACACTGGCAGGGCAACGTGCTGTGGCTCTGCACGGCATCCTCAGCATCATCCACCCGTCACGGTGCAGGGCATGAGGGACTGGGAGAGTCCTGCCCAAAGTGATTATTCAATTTGCGCTGGGGATGAGGAGGAGGTTATTGCTATGGGAAATCACTGTCCTCCAGGGTAAACAGAGGAAAATGCTGGTCTGGGTGAGAGATTCCCAGCGGGAGGAATGAAGGCAGCCAGCTGCCAGCTCTGTCTCTGCCCTGGAGCTGCGGGTAGACCTTGTCCAAGCCCCCAGTGCGGCTCTGCCACAGCAACCAGGGCCAGCGGGGCCAAATAACCACATTCAAACATCAGAGCCCCACCAGGGGCCGGACCCCCTGACCCACAGCCTGAGCAAGGCGGCACAGCAACGCGTGGGAGTGCGCCAGTGCTGCCTGGTGTTGGGAGGGAGGCTGAACTCCCGCTGTTCACTCCAATGTCCCCGTGCTATTTAGGCAAAAGCATCACCTCCAGCCATTGGCAAAGCCACCACCTCCCAGGCTGGCACACGCAAGCCCTCACGCCCCACCAGAGCCTGCAGCTCTCTTTGGCCGGTCCCTTTCCCCCACGGTGCTGCCCAGGGGGAATCTTTCCTCTTCCTCCCTCATCCAGGGCCAGACCCACAGCATGGCAGGGGGTCAAAACAGGGCTCAGCACTGGAGCTATGGGGAGGGAACAGAAAACGCTAAGCCAGGAGCAAACAGGGGCTCTAGGGGTTTAAACCCTTGCCAGATGCCTATGAGAGTCGTGTATCACCCTCCCAGGGATCAGTCCTGTCCCGGCTCCTGGCTAAATCACCCAGGGCAGGTTTAGGGGTGTGAGGCTTTCAGAGCATGGGAAGGGAGTTGGGATTTAAAAGGGCAGAGGGGAGCAGTCGGCCTTGGGGTGTAGAGGCTGGAGCAGAGGCACAAACATTCATCCGGATGTGGAGCTGCTGGAGAGGAGGCGGCACAACAGGATGGAGGAAGGCAAGGTGAGAGGCAGATGGGAGGAAGGGAGCTGTGGGGGTCTGGGGAGCAGGAGACTGGGGGAAAGAGGCCACCTTGGGGAAGGGTTTTGCTTCCAAGGGCAGCACACATCACCAGCCAGCCTCTGGCATGTGGCAACTTGCTCTCTGCTCAGTCACATCCCTCCCATGCCTCCATCCCACTCCCGGGACACTGACGTGAAATACATTCCTTGGGCTGCAGTGGGGCAGGGCCAGGCCTGAGACAAATGCTGTTCTCCATTTTGGGCATTTTCCTCCCTGCCCAGGGAGTGGGTTTGCTCTGAAAGCAGGGCTCAACCTTAGGGGTGCCTTTGCCCCCCCAGTGAAGGGACAAGAACTGCAAAAAGGCCCCACATTCCCATTCCTGGTGAAGGTTCTCAGCAGAAGTGAACAGGAAGGGAAATGATAGCCGAATGGGATTGGGCCCAGAAGCTGGGAATTTCTTCTTCCTGGGACATGACTTGCTGTGGGACCCCAAATTTGCTGCAGGTAGAATGAGGGAAACTGGAGACAAGGGAGGGATGAAATGCTGGAGCAGCATCTGCCCCTGGCTCCAGCATGGAGAGAAAGGATGGCTGAGATTCATTAAATAAAGAGACAGGAAAACCTTGCTTAAGGAGCTGTCTGGGAAAGGGGCCATTTCAGGCCTGCTGTATACAAGTGCCAGTGATTTGGGGCCAGAACAGACAATTGCTAAAATTTCCTCCAGGCTCTGCTGTGCAAGGAGCTGCTCTCAAGCAAAGCAGTTACAGAAAGTCGTGGGGTGCTTTTCTGCGTGGGTTGAGGGACCAAGCTGGCTCCATCAGGAGAAGGGAAGGAAAAAGATCCCTCAGATTAGGAATTTTTTCTCACACAACAGCTCAGAGCACTGACCTGGTGGTACAGAGAGGACGAGGCAGCTCCAGCTGGAGGAAGGACACAAGCGTCTTGCATGCAGTAGGAACAGAGAGAGGGATGGAAAAGGGATTTCATGATCCTCTGGCTCAGTCTGCACCTGTCATAAACCAACAGGGTGAAATCTGGGGAGAAGAAGGGGCAGTGGGGACAGCAGGAGATGCTCCCATGGAGAAGGTTTGCACCACTGAGCTTCAGCACAGCCACGGCTACAGAGCAAGTTCAGGTGCTTCTGCCCCTGCCATTCCCTGCACTTACCTGGGAGCCAGGCAGGGAAAAGGGCAAAGTGGGTTCTGCCCCAAACCCCAACACTGCTCTACCACCAGCGAAGAGGGATCCACACTGGGATCTCTCACCTTTTCCCAGGTGATGAGGCTGCTGCAGGTCAAGGGGCTGGCCTGGCTGCTTTGGGACATCCTCAAGGTCATTCCCCACCTTTGCCATATGATGTTCCTCCATTTCCATGCTGCAAAATGCTTGCCTGGGTTGGGAATGTCAACCTGAGGAAGCACCTTGGCCAGTGGGGTCCAGCACTGGCCATGGAGCCTCAGGGACTGTGGGGACAGCAGGCACAGAGCCAGCAGCAGGATGGTCCTCTCTGGTCCTGACACAGAGAAATAAGGAGCTGGTGGGGGGGTCCATCCCCTCTCTCCTGTTTTGCCATGCTCCTGTTCTGAATTGAACCTAGAAAGTGTAAAAAATATGGATAAGAAATGCTGGTCAGTGCTTTCCATACCAGCATCCTTCACGTACGGCACATTCTCAGCACCTCCAGCCAAGGAGAACGCTGTGGTTTTGCCTCTGTGCTGGTGCCACTGACAAAGTGCAGAAAAGCCTCAGAGCTCAAGATAAATGCCCTGAACCAGATGAAATCAGCCGGGAACACCTGATCCTCATTCCCACAAGGTTATGGTTAAGGTTGCAAAACGAAGGAAGTGCCGCACTGGCATGCTGGCAGCAAATCAAAGCAAATGACATTAATTAAAGCACATGTTGGGAATAGGAAATTAAGCTAAAGCAACATTTCATCTGCAGCGTCTTCTCCGGGCACTTTAGAAAGGGTATAAGTTTACTGTAGAGAAAGAGAAATGAGGAGGCTGGTGCAGAGGATAGATGTGCGGGAAGTTAAAAGAATTAGAGGAGAGTTTTAAAAGCTTTAGACTATACACTCAAGGTCATGTTCACTCTCTGTATTTATTTTGAATTGTGAGTGAGGGGGAAGGCTGAGAGTGCCGGCTGGCACTGCGGGAGGACTCAGGCTAACATGGACCAAGCATCCTTGAACAAGGGGGCTCAGCTCCAAAATTGGGACCCTCCGCACTCCTCTCGGCATGGCTGCACCAGGCACTGATGGATCTGGGCACCCACTGGCACTGGTTTTGCAAAAATACACACAATTTCCCGGTTTTGCTTTCTCAGCTCACTCAACCCCAGAACTTACCAAAGCTCAGCGCATTTCTCTGGGCAGCTGGGAACAGGGGCACCGCTGTCCCCTGCACCGAGGGGAAACTGAGGCACGGCACGATTAACATTTTTGGGCATGGAGCAAGCACGGGGCTGGGAGCACTGACCAGAGCTGCACTCCAGCCCCCTGAGGAACCCTGAGAAGCCCCCCAGGCCCTCTCCCACAGGTCTGTCTCAGCCATGGGCCCTTCCTCCTGCTCCGGCCCTCGGGGCTGGCAGCGATGCTGCAGTCCCGACCCATCGAGGGCGTTTCTGGGGCTGCGCTGACTCACCAGGCGCCCGTGTCATCCCAGGCCAGCCAGCTTTTCTCAATCAGGGCCGCATGCCTCACTGTGCTGGGGCTGTGAACGGGGCCGGCCCGCGGCCACTTCCACGTGGCCTCTGTGCCAGCTCACACGGTGCCCCATGGCATCAGGGCCCAGGTCCCCGTGGGAAGGGGGTGACATCCCCTCTGCCCAGGCTGTGCCAGGAGCTGTGACACGCAGTGGGGCAGGAGCACGGCAGCCTTTCCACCCAGCGCCCATGGCCACTTCCACGTGGCCTCTGTGCCAGCTCACACGGTGCCCGGTGGAATCAGGGCCCAGTCCCTGTGGGAAGGGGGTGACATCCCCTCTGCCCAGGCTGTGCCAGGAGCTGTGACACGCAGTGGGGCAGGAGCACGGCAGCCTTTCCCCCCAGCGCCCATGGCCACTTCCACGTGGCCTCTGTGCCAGCTCACACGGTGCCCCATGGCATCAGGGCCCAGGTCCCCGTGGGAAGGGGGTGACATCCCCACTGCCCAGGCTGTGCCAGGAGCTGTGACACGCAGTGCGGCAGGAGCACGGCAGCCTTTTCCCCCAGCGCCCTGCTGCACGTTTGCTCCTCGCCCTCCCCTCTGCCTCCACCGTGCCCTGGGGCGACCATGGCACGCTCAGGCAGCCACGAGCAGAGTCAGGGCGTGAGTGAAAGAAACTGGGCAGCCGCCTGACCCCAGGCGCTCTCCTCCTGCGCCGCTCTGCTCCCAAACCGGCTGCCGTGTTTCCCCCGGAGCCATAAATCGCCGGCCGGGCCCGGCGCGGCCGCCGCGGGCTCCCCACGGCGGTGTCTCCGCGATGAGTTACGAGGAGCGAGCGGCGCAGCCAGGGCTCCGCTCCAGAGCCCCAACGCGAGCGGGCGGCGCGGCTCCCTCCGCCCGCACACGCCGGAGCCCCTTTCCTCCCGCTCCCACCCTGCCCACGCTGCTGCCCTCGAGGGGTTCACCCCGTGGGACCCCCGTGCTTCCCGGTTTTCCAAGGAGGGCTGGCTGGAGCGCGGTGTTTACCCAGGGCGAGCGGGCAGATGGCTTGCTGACAGCTTCAGGAACACCTTGTAGCAGTTGCGGTGATTCCCGAGATCCGTTGCTTCCCATTTCAATTCACACATCATGATTTCTAAACCTCAGCTTGTACCTTCCCAGCAGAGCTCCCCACCTCCATCCCGGCTGCACGCAGTCGCTACCGGCTCGGGAAGGACGGGGAAGGGGATCCTGTGGCAGCAGCAGCCACCCTGGCCCTGACACTGCCTCCTTCAGTGACCTGGGGCAAGTCCCTTGACCTGCCAAAGAAAGGGGCACAAGCAGCACAGAGGCTGGAAATTACTTTGAGGATTTAAGTACTTCTTAGGGATGAAGAATTCTTTTTGCACCCCATTCTCGAGCTGAATAATGGACAACCATTATGTATGGACTGAAAACAGGGTAGTGGGGTCGGAGGTTGGCATGTGTGAGTCTCTCCTACTCTTGCTGTGGAGCATCTCCGCTTGGGATGAGTCCCTGCCATCAACTGCTGGGGACCAGCATTGTCCCCACTGGGCTGTGGGAGCCTGGTCAGCCCCTGATGCCGTTTGGGAGCAGCTCACAGAGGCAAAACTGAAGCTGGGACCAAGCTTGGCCATGGTGGCTCCTTATAAACAGCAGAAGTTTGGTCAGCGGGAGGCTCACACTCACCTTCCCCACCTGGAATAGCTGCTGGCCCCCACCTTCCCTCGAGGAATTGTTTTTGGGGCCTGGTGGGACCCCAGAGTTGGTTGTGGAGACCTTTCTGCTCCCACCGAATTCCTCAAGCAAGCGTGAACCAGAGCATCTTGCACTTGTGTGCATTCCCCTGCCCTCCTTGTGCTGCTGTGGTAGAGTCTTGGCCTCAGGGTGACAAAAGGAGTATGTTTTTCCAATTAAAAGAGCCAAATGTGTTTTCCTGCCAGTATTTAGTCCAGCCTAACATGCAATGTCTACATTTTAACCTTGAAGAAGCCTCTGGAGACACTGCAAAATAAATCAATACTAGTCCACGTGCTGGAAAACAGAACCAATAAATAACTTCAGAGCAGCTTTTCTGTTTACCCTATGAAATTCCCACTCTTGGCCGTGCGCTTCAAAACAGCGTCTCAAAATAAAATAGAAAAGAAAAACAACCCCCTGAACCCTTCATTAGTGGCGCAGCGTGAGGCTCTCCAGCCAGGCAGAGCTGGTTTCAGGTTGCAGGTGCAGGGCCAATTCTCCACTGACCTCTGGGCTGGGATTTGGGATTGAGGTTGCCTGTGCAATGGTTTAAAAATATTAAATAAAAACATTAAAAATATATATATATACCCTGCATTGTTTCTTATGGCATGGAAGGTGCTGGAGGAAAACAATCACCTGGGTGCTTGGATATGAGTAACCTCAGCCTGGTTCCTGAGCCTGATCCACAGCTCCAGGTGCTGCACCCAGGATTCCTTGAGCCCATCCCAGGCGTGGGGATCTGCACCCCATCAGCAGCCCGAAATTTTTACCTGGTGTCGTTGCTGTGTCCCCAAATGATGAGGGATAACTGTGGCCCTCAGCCTTCTCCTCTGCTCTTCCCAAGTCACCTGGTTTGGGGCCGGCCAGGGATTCACCGGTTCTTCCTCCTTTCTGACAATAATAAATGTGTCTTTAGCTTTAGCATAAAATAAGATTTACAGGAGCTATTAAAAGGCAACTTAAAGGCATTTTGCTGCATCCTGCTGAGGAAAGGTCTCATGTGGGAGGCAGGTGGGGGTGCAGGACTGGGCACACGTGTGCAGGGACACACAGGGATGTGTGGGCAGCTGGGGACCCACCTGTGCATGGAGGGGTCTGCCAACCCTTCCTCACACAGCGGTGGGGTAAAGTACCAACAGCCAGGGCTGCCAAAACCACCCTGTGCTGGTGGCACCAGCAGTGGCATGAACACCCAGCGGGGTCAGGACGCCCAGGGGCATCCCCTGAACAGGGCAGATCCCACGCAGGGTGACCCCGTGCCGCAGCGGCTGCCCTGGCATGGACAGGTGGACACAGAGCTCCAGGCAGCTGCAAACGGAAGGGTGGCAGGAGGCAAGCCCAGCTCCCCAGCCTCCCAGCCCAGCACGGCAGAAGGGACGTTAAGGGAAATCCCATCCCATGGCCAGGGGACAAACTGAAGCGATTTTCCTCGCATCCCTGTCTTTGTGCTCGCCTTCCCCGAGGCTCGCTGTTGTCAGCGCGCGTTCTGCAGGCAGGACAGCTCTGTCATACCCTTAAGGGCTGGAAAAACACACGGAGCAGCCGTGGTTAGCAGGGCTGAGCCGCACACGCACGGTCCGACAAGCCCTGGGGCATGGGCTAACTTGCTGGAAAAGCATCCGGGGAAATCAACCCCAGAAGGAAGCAGAAGGGTTTTTTTAAGTGGAGATTCAAGAGCAAAATCTTTGCTGTCCCATCACCACTCGGAGCTGCTCCTCCTGCGGTGGGATATGTGTTTCCTCGGGGCCAGAAGCAGCCGACACCTCTCTGGGCTGGGCTCTGCCTCTAAAGCACTGACCATATCCCAGGAACTCCAAATCTCCTTCCCTGAGAACCAGCAGGGAGGAGCGGGACCAGGAGTTAATCATGTTGGAGAAATCAGGGCAGCCATTTACAACTTCACACTGGTTGGGCACCCACCCCTGTGGCCCGTTCTTCAAAGCAGCTCAGTTTTCACTGAGGCACTGGAAGTGTCTGAGCTCACAGGGAGCAGCAGACTCAGTATCAATCCCCAAAAAGCTTCAAGCTCCAAAGCATCCAGCAGGAGAAGGTGGTGAACACCTGAAATCCCAGCACTGCACCCACCTGCACGGCTCTATCCCCAAAGCCAAGGTTGGCAGGACATCACGTGCCTGCTGGAGCACAGAGCAGGAGGTGACATTCCCACCACGGGGGCAAAAGTGGAAAAACTTCAGGCTCTGGCATTCAGAAGGGTCCCTGTCCCTGCAGGGACCATGGCAGAGGACCTGTGTATGTATAGGGGTAGGTGTGAGCCTTGCTTGGGGTCTGCGGAGGGAGATCTCTGTGCCATGCAGCAGCTCCAGGAGTTCTGTGGGAAATGGGATGGAGGCAGTGTTGGCTTTTTACAGTTGGACACTACAGAGAGAGAAATGCAGGGGAAAAGAGATGCGCAAACCTGCAGCTCATACAAGCTAAACACCGAATGCATCCCAGACTGCAGCTCACACATTCACATCCCTGCCCTTCTTCAGTGCCACTGCTGCAGCCCCAGGTCCTGGTGGCACCGCTGCCACCCCTCTGCTCCTGTCCCTGTCCTGGACAATGAGGGCAGAGGGCACGACCTCACCGTGCCACAGGCAGGGTGTGTCACACCAATCACTCGCCTGCAGAAACGTGCCATGGGCATAAACTGGGCAGATTTAGTGATTGTAGGGCCTTCTGTTCTTCCTTACATCTCCAGACCATTTCCCCACCCCTTAAATGCTTTACATTATTTATTACATTTCATTTAACCCCAGCCACGTCCTCCAAATAAAATTTATTTTGCAGCTGTCATTCAGGTTTACTCCGGCCTTAACCTCGTAATCCTATTGATTCCCTCATTATTCTCGGAGCGCGGGATTGATTTCATGCCTTCTGTGCTATGGAGAAGCCTTTGCTCATTAATCTCACACACATTTACAAACAGTCCATCCTGCTCATTCATTATTTTCTCATTCCCTGACTCACGAGGTTCTCATGAATTGCCTCGTGGTTTTGGGGTGTGGATGGAGAGGGAATGTGATCCCTCTCCTAAAAGGGCATCCACTCTGCATCCTCACAGCCTGGCTCTCCTTGCCCAGAGGCAGAGGGCGATGGGCTCCCATGCAGGGAGAAAATCCCCCAGACTCGTGCTCTGATCACCTTTGGGACATGCCCCACGACTGCACCCCGCTCTGGACATCACTGGAACCAACTGGGCTGGGAAAAACAGAGAACCACAACAAACCCAGCTCAGAAAGATCTCCAGAGGAACACCAAGGAGCACCCTGAGCCAGGCCAGGCTGCTCAGGACCCTGCGAGGGGGATGGACAGGTACCAGCAGTACCTGTTGCTGCAGTTCGCTGATGTACACACGCGTGCACGCCTCCGAGCACACCACAAGTGTGTTTATAGAGTGTGATTAATCATCCCGAGCATTTAATAGAGCCCCATCACAGTGCACAGCACTGTACAGTGTACGGAGGAAGACATGACCCCTGTCATAGAGGCTTAGAATAAAAAATAGGCAGACACTATAGTTCAGACACGTAATAAATCCCCCAGAAGGGCCAATCTCAAATATTTCAGCTGTTTCTCCCTCCCCCCTCCCCATAATATATAATTGTCTTTGTTGGATCAATACAGAGGGGCTTTGTGGAAGGAGCACGTTTTAAGGGAAGATGAATGTAGTGAATTATATATGCAGCCACGAAGAATTCTAATATTCAACTTCCAGGAGGAGAAGGAAGGTCTGTGGGATCCAATCCTCCTTCCAGGACAGGAACACGGTGCCTGGTGGCACAGGCAGGCAGGGAGGTGTGAGCACCTCTTGCTCCCACGGACCTGCTCCAGCGGGATGGTGGCAGGAGCCTTCCTGAAGGGATAGATGGATCTGGCCAGGATGGGTGGATTCAAGGAGTGCTGGGATTTCAGCATGGCTGAAACCAGCGTGCCTGGGCCTCATCCCTCAGCCTCACCTGGGGTTTGGGGCAGGTTTTGTCCCGCCACAGCTGCCCACGAGGCCATGCACCACCTCACCCTCCAGACACAGCCAGCAGCGAGCAAGCAGGGCCCTGCAGCAGGAGCCAGAGGGATCTTTGTCACTAAACACCTATTATTTACCCCCAGCAAAGCCCTGGGTGCGCAGACACCCCTCCTACCTGCTGCTCAGAGCATCCTGCACAAATGAATACCCCTAATCTCATTAATGTGTAATGACACGGGGTTGAGCCCTGGCTCTGGTGAGCAGCACAGGGCTGGCTGAGCCTCACCGGCGAGGTGTGCATCCCGTGAAGCACAGGGCTATCATATGGAATAAATTTAACTGAATCAAGTTTTGATTAAATGCCATAAACATGATTGATTTGGTTACATACCCTCTGTATGACGGTCTGTTTAATTTATTTTTTCATTCTGAGAAGGGATGTTGCATTGATCCCAAACATTAGCTTTGACTACCACCATAAATTCCCATTTTAGGGCGACCTGCAGCAGCCTTATTAATATTTTTACACTTACCCAGCAGTTGCCAGGGTTAACCCTTCAACAACATGCCCAAATTGTGCAGTGCTGTGGGGACAGAAGGGTGACCTCAACCAGAACCAAGGGCTGCAGCCAGCAGGGGAAAGTCACCTGTTTTAATGCCACCTCTCCAAAGCCACCAACCCTCCTAAATCTCCTTCCTGGACCCCTCAGGGCCAGGGGGGATCAGCAAAAACCCTGAGGCAGCATCTCCACAAGCTCTTTGGCAGTGGAATTGTGCCCCAGGCACTGCCATGGCGTGTCCAGAGTGGGCTGTTTGCTATCTGAAATCCCACAAAAGCCAGCACACCTCTCACCCTGCTCATCACGCCAGCCTTTGGACCAACACTACCACAGATTTCCTCACAACACCTTCTATATCTTTCTTTTTATCAAGGGGGGAAAAAAAACTCGCCCAAATATTTTTTTTATATTACTAATAAATTGGAAGAATGCTTTATGTTTTCAATATATTTTCAATTTACTGCCATGGTCAGTATCTTGGTTGCTATGTGTATTTTATAAGCAGCGTCAATGATAACCAGATTTAGCTGTTGGTTTCTCCATAAATACTGTGTTATCCACCAAAAGTGATCTCTGGTAACACAGTGTCATTAAAAATAATGCTGAAAAGCGTCAGGAAAACACCAAAAGCGAAAGGAATAAATCACTTCCAAGCACGTCTTGGAGATACTGGAATTTTTCAGGGTTTATTTGGAAGATAAGCTGATTTTTAACACATATTTTGGACGGATCCTGCAATCCAAGTATCCACAAAACCCTCAAGTAACTCGAGCTCACTGCAGGCTCTCGCTGCCCAAAGTAGAAAGGGTTTCTATGCACTTGCACTGAAGACAGTGACAAAGGACGCCCTGAGCCTGTCCATCCCTGGCAGGTGGGGACTCTCACAGCACACAAGTCCGTCAGCTGGAACCTGCTTTATATCATTCCTCTCTCCTGTGTGGTTTTATATCATTCCTTTCATAAAATGCCAGAATGGTTTGGGTTGGAAGGGACGTTAAAGATCATCTCATGCCAGCCCTGCCATGGGCAGGGACACCTTCCACCATCCCAGGCTGCTCCAAGCCCCATCCAAGGATCTGAGGAGCTGAGCAGGACATGTGCTGTGAGGGAATCTCTAAATACTGAATTATTCAGCAGAAACACTTCTGCTGTGCTCCCTCCAACCCAATTAAGCTATATTTAATTGCAAAGTACATTCCCCCTACTTTCATGTAACAGTGGGGTCTGAGTGTTGGGCCAGTGATTCGTAGGGAGAAGTCAGATGCAGCAAGGACTTTAGGATTAAGATTTTTTCCTACAAGAGTCCAGCCCAAGAAGGAGTTGAGCCAACGGAGTGACCTGACCTCAAGGAGCAAAGCTGGCAAAGTGATGCTTTGCCCAGGCTGGGGCTTTGTGCAGGATCAGATCCAACCCCCTGCCACCTTCCTTCTTTTCGGAGGAGAACAGCACAAATTCACCCAAACTCACTCAGGCCCACACAACCCCATCAGGCCAGTTTTAGCCTCGTTGCAGGCAGATCTCTCACTCACCTCAGCTCTCATTTATGAGCCGGACAGTTTGTTCTTACCGAGGTCAGGTCCATCTTTCCAGGCTGCTCTGCAATCAGGGAGATCAAGGGAAAACATCCAAATCACTCAGCAAAGGACCCAGCACAGCCTGAACCACCACACCTCCGTGGCACTTCAAATCCCAACAGCCCTCAGCTCTCGCCAGCCAGCACCTGCAGTGGGGTTGCAGACCTTTAATTAATGAATTAATGAATGCTCTGTGGTAAATTCATAAATTAATGAGCGCCAAGCTTCCCAGGGCCCTGCAAACGTGACACAGGAGATGAATCATCACATCACCAGCCACCAGATACACGGGGGGAGTGTGGATGGGTGCTGGCACCCAGTAAGTCCAGTGAACCTCGTGCTACAGCCCTGGAAACACAAAAACCAACACAAAGCCACGGCAGCACAAGGGGTTTGTCTCCCCTCACCCTTGGCAGAAGCCAGGAAACCTGAGCTCAACAGCAGCAAGAGTATTTTCCCGTGGTATGCCAGCTTCCTTGCTTTGAAAAAAAAAATTATTTAAAGGTTTCATAGCCTCTTTTCATCTAATATTTAACGTGCAAGAGTTTCTGCATGCCCAGGTTAGGTAAACATTAGGGAAGATTGTTTATAGAAATTATATACAGAGCGGTGCTGGTTTAATTTATCAAAAAAGGTTTTGTTGAAATAAATTCATTTTACAGTGAAACCCACTTAAACCTGTTAGAGGAGTGACCTCGTTGCAGTGAACCTGTTTGTGCTTCACCTCAGGGGACAGCTCAGGCAGCACCACGATAGCATCTTCCAGTGTAAATATTCCCTGCTCTCCCAGGGCGTGGGACGTGGCTGGCAGAAACTGTGCCAGGGAGAGGGATGCCAGGTGCCACAGGGGATGGAAGGATGTGGCCTTGGACCTCGCAGGGAAATTTGGCCACCACTGCAGTGGTTTCATGCTGCATCCAGCCAGCTCCTGTGAGAGCTGGGAGCAGGGGGTGGCCGTGGGATTCTAGGGCTGCACTGGGGTGCTGCAGGAGAAATGCAGGAGAAATGCAGGAGAAATGCAGGAGAAATGCAGGAGAAATGCAGCTCTCAGCAGGGATAAGGGATGGGGAAAACCCTGCAGCCTCTGCCTGCCCCTCAGCTTCACCTGCCGCTGCTGGTTTGCCACGGCACCGATTGCTGTTGACACCAGTGCCGTTATCAGCTTGACCGCGCCGCTCTCATTTTGGGAAATTAACAGAAATAACCCAGGAGCCATTTTTCCCTTCCCCCGAAATTTACGGTGAAGCGAGGAAAGGCAGAATCTCTGCTCTCGCCTCCCCTCTGCTGGCTCCAGCAGCACTTGGCTCACGGCTGGTTTTGCTCCTCTGCTTTAAAAGTTAAGCTCGGTCAGGACAAACCAGGAGTTCACGGAGCAGAGGGGGAAAAGCCCACCAGCATTCCTCCCTCATGGCACAGGTCAGATTAACGGGGGGAAATGAATGCTAGCAGGTTTAATGGAGATGAAGTGCTTTAGGAACGAGCAGATGCATTAATTTGTAGCATGTGGCTTTAAGAGTTAATCTCAGTACGGAGCAATACCGGGAAGCACATTCATTCATTCATCCATTCAGGAGGCATCAGCCAGGTACAGGGCTTTGTGCAGTTCCCACAGTCTGGCCTAAAGGTATTTATAGTCTAGAGCTGGAGGAAAGAAAACACAGAAAAAAGGGATGGGATAAGGGAAACTGTGCTTTGGAAGCAGTCTATGCAAAATCCACCAAGGCAGAATTAATATTGTCTCGTTAACAGAGGGAGCAATTTGAAATTATATGGGAAAGGTGGATAAAACCTGGAAAGCATAAGAGCCAGCTCTGATTTCAAAGTCCATGGGAGCATTCCAAGGCAGAGCTTTAAAATTAGAAACAGCATGCAAAGTTACTTTTCCACTGAAATGTCATGTTTTCCTTGAAAAGAGCTTTTTCCATCTCGAGATCGCGTTTTGTCACCGAGCAGTAAGTGCACTTCTCCCGACAGATCTGCTGAAGCAAAAACTCTGGGAGAAAATGGAGAATCACATCCGTGGGCCTGGCAAACAAATAAAAGCCAGGGAGAGAAGAGGCTGGGCAGCACGTTTCCATCGGGAGGTTTGCAGTTCATCCTGGGTTTCTGGCACGACTTGGCCCCTCTGCTCTCTGTTGCCTGCCCTGGAGCCAAATTCAGGTGTTGCCTCCAGCGTCTGCCCAGAGCACTGGTGGGTTGAAATCACTTGTGCATGATCCAAGGAAGGAGCAGAACCCATTCCCAGCTGCAGTGGGATGCAGGAGAATCCCAGTGCTTCAGGCAATGGTCCCTCTGTGCTGGGGGGATCCACCAGCACCCCCGAGCTGTGACAGCCACAGCCACCACCCCGATGGCCAGCACAGTCACAGCTCTGCTGGACACTCTTGTTTCCCTCTTGTTTCCAGGTGGTCCAAATGCCAAACCCCACAAACACACTCCGTCCCCCCAGCACTTGGGTATGTGACAGTGGTGTCACCAATCACCCCCGGTGCTCGTCCCCGGCTACACCACAGAGCGCTGCAGGGGAGAAGAGCAAAATTAGGAAAGTGGCAATATAAAAAGGGGATGCAAAACTCCAAGAGCTCACTGGTCCCTGGCTTAGCAGTGACCTCACTGCAAGGCTGAGCTCACCAGCAGGACAAAAAGGGTCTGGAGAAAGAGCCCCTCTGCCGTGCCCCCCGCAAGCAGCCGTGTCCCTCCGCGCTTCCCGGAGCATCCACGAAGGCATGGAGGGAGCAGACTCGCAGTGAGGGGGGGTTGCTGCAGGGCAGCTCCTGCTCGTGCCCATGCCCGGCAGGTGCCGGGGGGACGCGGCCCCACGCGTGCCCGTGCCCGGCAGGGGCCGGGGGGACACGGCCCCACGCGTGCCCGTGCCCGGCAGGGGCCGGGGGGACACGGCCCCACGCGTGCCCGTGCCCGGCAGGGGCCGGGGGGACACGGCCCCACGCGTGCCCGTGCCCGGCAGGGGCCGGGGGGACACGGCCCCACGCGTGCCCGTGCCCGGCAGGTGCCGTGGGGACACGGGCCCACCCGTGCCCGTGCCGCTGCCCATGCCCGTGCCCGGCAGGTGCCGTGGGGACCCGGCCCCGCCCGCGCCCGTGCCCGGCAGGGGCCGGGGGGACACGGCCCCACGCGTGCCCGTGGCCGGCAGGTGCCGTGGGGACCCGGCCCCGCCCGCGCCCGTGCCCGGCAGGGGCCGGGGGGACACGGCCCCACGCGTGCCCGTGGCCGGCAGGTGCCGTGGGGACACGGCCCCGCCCGCGCCGCTCCCTCCGGGCCGCCACCGACAGCTCCGCTTTGAAGCCCTGCCGAGGCTGGCGGCAGCGGCGGGGCTGGAATAAGATGGCTTTTAAACTCGGAGTGAGATGAAAAGCAGCCGGAAACGCATCTAAAGGGTGACTGGAGGGCTAAGCCTGCTTTTCTCATGCTCGCTTATCCCGGGCTGCTCCGCCAGAGACCGCGTCCCTGGGGAGCTGCTTTCTCAAGCTCTGCTGCCTGCCCCGGTCCTTTGCTGCTCGCATCCCTCCTTTGCCGAGAGGTGAAGCAGCAACAGACTTTCAGCAGAGATGTAAAAAACATTACTCTTATCATTAAAGATGCCATGGCGTTTCCTGCCACGACTCCCAGGAGCCCAGCCCTAGTCCTAAAGCAGCAGTCGAGGTGCTTCACCCCAGGAGCAACTGTGGTTCTGGAACAAGGGAAGGTCCTGTGCTGCTTCTTGGAGTGATTTGGGAGGAGAAAGGGAAGGCTGGAGGGTGGCACTGCCCAGGAGTGGGCAGCGTTCAGCAGGCATGCACAGCGCCAAGAGGACAAAAATCATTCCTTTCCCCAAAAAGCGCTCCAGGCTAAATCTACTATTCCCATGTTTTCTGAGCACCGACCACCTCTTCCACTGCACTCCTAATGGAACATGCAATAAAAGCACGTCCAGACAGCCCCGTTCCCGACGCTGCCAGGCCACCAGCCAGCCAAGAACAAGAGCCAAGGGAAAGCAGAGCTGCCTGGGGCACACCAGAGCACAGGCTTCACCCTGTGCTGTTCAGGGCAGACACGCGGAGCACCCCTGGGCACTGTCAGCTGAATCATTGCTCTAACAGAGCAGCCAAAACTTTAAATCAGGTTTAAAATACCCAAGGACCTTGAATGGCTTTTTACCTATCAGATTTCTGCTCTCCTGTCCATTAGGCGTAATGGAAATGGTTCTGAGAAAAGCGAACCCAAAATGCCATGGCTCTTTCCTCTTGGAAAGTATTTCTTCACTCGCTGCCTGCACAGGACCCCTGCAAGGGGCACTAGGAACACAGGAGGCCAGGAGAAGCACGGAGCTAATGAGATTTGTGCTAATTCATGTGATTGTTTATAAGAACTGCGCTGCTCTAAGCCTGTTAAGCCGCTCTGGCTGCCCAGGACTATCCCAGCTCCGGGCCGGCCTCGGCTGCGCACCCTCCAGAGCCTGAGGTTTGCTCAGAGCAGCTGGGCACACATTTTGCCTGGGAGAATATAGAGAAATCTTTGCCATTTCTCCTAACCAGAGCCTTCAGAGCACCCAGAAAAATTCTCCCTGTGCTTTGATGAGGATGCACAGTGCCAGGCTCTGTGATTTGTGTGCTGCACCCGTGTGAGCTCTGCACGTGCAGCCGGGACAGCAAAGCAGGAGCAGCCCCAGGGCTTTTCTGCATCCTGCAGCTGCCAATCCACCACCTCGGGGTTCTCACTGGGTTCTCCATCAAGAATTTCCAGTACCAAATGGTTGTTGAAGGAGAACACAGGGACAAACCTTCCCAGTAACTCGCTCCCTGGCCCACCTCTCAAAAACTGGGAGCATCTCAGAGCTGTGCCTGAATTTCCTCCCAACACTCTGCTGGAATAAACTGTTGTTGCTGTTGTTGTGTGTTCCCTTCCTTTTTTTTTTTCCCTTTCCTTGACTGAAAATTGTCTGAGCCTTCCTCGCTTCTCCCAGCCAAGCAAAAGGTTACCCCAGCAATCAGCCCCGTGGTGCCAAAGAGTCTGCACCGAACCCAGCTCCGGCCTCCCCGGCTCTGGGGGAACCAGACATAAAGAGGGGTCTTTAATCTCAGACGTGCTCGCTGATAATCTGCTCTGCAATTTGCAGATAGGGTAGTCTGGGCTCTCCCAGGCTCCAGGGACATGCAGGGAGGGCAGGGGGAGGCAGGACCAGGTCCCCTCCCTGGCCTCAAGCTGGTTGTGCATCTTCCTTCCAAACCACCCACGGCTCATGTGGCCACCAAGGCACCCGGACATGATCCCGTGCCCCCAGAAGTGGGAGTTTTGGCCTTGGATTCGTAGCAGTCACTTGGGAAATTATAAACAGCCTGTTGCAGTTCTAGAAGGATCACAAGCATTGGTGGGGTCTCAAAGCGACTTGCAGAGGGGAGCAGTGAGATAGGGAGGGGTGGGATCCCCCTCCCAGTCCTGGAATGGGGTCCCAGCAAACCAGCCCAGGCCACAGGCCATGTGTGTGAGCTAAAAAAGCCATTTTTTGCCACAAGGAGCCACACTGGGGTATCCCAGGATCAGGGTCCCTCCAGCCATCCCTGCCTGGGGGACCTGGTCAAGCAGTGAAACACATTCCAGTGCTCCCCGTGGTGGGGGGCCAGCTTGGCCACTCATACCCTGCCCCACACCTGACCAAGAGCAGTCACAACACTCCCCAGTCACCCCAGTAAGAGGGACTTCTTCTCCTCTTCGATAGAGCCAAAAGGAGGAAAACATCCTCCTGTTCACATGGGGCGGCACCCTGCCACCCAGCCAGGGAAAGAGCACAGGTTCCCCTCACGTCACCAAAGTACAGCACATGGCACTTTGACAACATGACAACTCTCTCAGGAAAGCTGAGATTCCTGCCCAGCTCTCCCCCATCCCAGGAAAACGGGCATTTCACGCAGGCAAAGGGCTCAGACAGCCGGAGGGATGGTCCGTGCTTGAAAACAACAGGGGAAACCAAACCAATCCAGCTGGAATAACAATCCCTGCAAACACTCCCTCTCGTGGAGGCCGGCCGCTCTCCTGCAGTCTGGGAGACCAGGAGAGGTCTCGTCCCAAAGCTTTCCCAAGGATGAGGGGCGCTGTAGGAACAAGGGGAGCTGGTGACACCCTCCCCTCGCAGCCCTACACAGCATCCCCATGGTGCCAGCCCTCGGTGCCCAGCAGGACCTTTGGGGACAGCGGGACACAGCGGGCACGGGATGGGGTGAGCTCGGAGCTGGGGGCACGTCTGGGTCCATCATCCTGGGTCCTGGATGCCTTTGAGGCAAATTACCTTCCCTTCTCCCTGATGTGGGCAGACAGGAGTACAGGGGGAGTAGAGGGAAACCCCAGGAACACCTGCTGGCATTGGCCTTGGCTGAACCCCACACGGAATTGGCCTCTTTTAAAGCCATTTTGAGGGTGTCCCTGAGGCCTGACATGGCCTGGAAGGGGAGGACCGCTCGAGCTGGCCCAGGGACAACAGCACTGCAGTGTCTCCACCAGCTCATTCCCAGTCTGGGGAATTATTTCCCAAAAGTCTTTAGCTGATTCCCCTCAGCTGCACAGGATTCTGCACTGACAACACCTTTCTGCTGGGAAGAGAGCCAGGATCTCCACAAGGTCATTTTGCAAAGACAATTAGGTAGTCCCTCAACAGTGCTGTCTCATTTTAATTAGATCTTATTTCCAAAGAATTACCGAGCGTGCCAGGCCCAAGGCTGGAGGCAAAGACTATTTACAGGAATCAATGGGAAGCGAAGGACAGATGTACCTGTGCTCACGTCACCAGCTACAGCAATGCCAAAGGGAGAGGAGCAGCCCTCCCCGCATGATTTCATCCATTAATTCCTCGGGCAACGTAAGACCTTCCGTGCAGAAGACAGAGCATCACTGCTTCGGGCTGCTTTGTTGGGGCCCAGGTGCCTCGGAGCGAGTATTCTCTGCATTCTGAGGGGCTCTGGAGGTGTAGTAGGTACGTTTTTGGCAGAACCCACAAAGATGGGGAATGGTGCCAGGTCCTCGACAATCCGCTGGATCACTGCTCATGGACACATGAACCGAAAAAGTGAACAGACATCCACACAAACGCCCTCAGAAAGGTGCAACGTGGCCATGCAGGTGGCAGGACACAGGTGACAGATGGACAGGAGGGTGGGCATAACGCGGGGTACCTGCCACAGATCCCCCCCTGCGGTCTGTAGGAAGCCAAACCCCGGGATCACTGGGGTGATCACCGCTGCCACCAGGACTGGCTGCAGCCTCCGGGGAACCCTCAGGGGACAGCGGCTGCGCCACCAGGAGCCCTCTGGGGACCCCCGGGACCCCCGGCACGGCCGCGCCCCCGGGGCCGCCCCTCGGCGCGGCGCCGCTGCGCCACCTGGCGGCCGAGCCCGGGGCAGCGCCGGGATTCTCCGCATTTGGGGCACAGCCCGGGCAGGGAAAACCCCGCGGTTGGGTTTAGGGTTTTCCTGCGACCCCACAACCAGGCGGTGCCGTCCCGGTGCCGCTGGCCTGAGGCGGGAGCTGGGAGCGGTGTGGCCCTCCAAGGACAGCAGCGGAGGGGGCAGCTGGGCTCCCCCTGCCCGGATCTCCGCTCCGTCCAGTCGGATGTCCCGAGCAGAGCCTCCTCCCTTCCCGGCGCGGCTCCGAGGAAGGCTTGGGAAAAGGCCCGGGCGGGCGCCGAGGGGCGACGGACCTGGCTCTCCCTCGCCATCACCCGCCGCTGTAAACAACCGGAATAAACCGAGAGCCTCCCCTTTCCCCTTTCCCACCCTGCTTGAAGAGCAAGGACGGAGCAAACGGTGCCTGGGGCTAAGAACCGGCTTTGTATCAAAACAAACAGCTGCTTTTTCACTGATAATGTTTTTACGCCCCCTCCCCTCCACCCCCCAGATACCCACAAGGATCAAAGTGGCTCTGGGAACCTTGTGGCAGGGAACAGCCTGGACGGCTGCTGCGTCCTTCCCACAGCCCCGGCCCGGGACAAGGACCGTGCGCCCGCGGGGATAACGGGCCAGAACCAGATGAGTGGGGCTAAGAAGCCTTTGAGACACCGGTACCCGGAGGAAGGATCCAGGCAGAGGCTCCAGGGGCTCAGTCCTGGAGCAGGCAGGGGAGACTGCCACCGGCAGAAACCGGCTGTTCTCCACACCGGGGCTCAGCCCCGCAGCCCCATATATCCCAACCGGCCGCAGGTGCGGAGCCGCGGCCGCTGATCCCGCTCCGAGCGCGCAGGTGCGCAGGGATGCACGGCCGGGATGGGGGGGCGAGGCTTCGCCGGGAGAGGGGCGCGGGTGTGCGCAGGGCCCGCCGGGGCCCCGCCGCTGCCCTTTGTCTATTGATCCGCGATCGGGAGCCGCAGACAGAGCGGCGGCCCCGGGGGTAATTGGGGCTCCGGGGCCGTGACCGCGGCTGCGGCCCCCTCGCCCCTGCGCTCCGCGGGGGGCAGGGCCGGCTGGTCCCTAATTGGGAGCCGGGGCCGGGGCTCGGCCCGCTCCGCTTTGTCCCGGGCGCGGAGGCAGCGCGGCGGCAGCACGGCGCCAGCCCGACATAAAGAGCTGCCGCCCCACCGCCCACCCGCTGCCCGCCCCGCCGCACCGGGGCTCCCCTTCCCCGACGGCCGCACGCCGCGCTCGCACGGTCGGGGCTGGCAGATGCTCGCTGAAATGTTCCAGTGGGGGATGTGATCCTGTGTGTGGCAGTGACAGACCCTGGGCTGGGAGGAGCTCCTGGTGTGGGGCAGGATCCTGGCACCGCGGCATGCCCAGCTCCATGCATCATTCTCAGACCCTTGCCCCTTCTGCAACTTTCAGTGCTTAAGGGGGACTTACAAAAAAGATGGAGAGCGACTCTTTACACAGACAAATCATGAGAGGGCAGGGGAGACGGTTTTAAATTAAAAGAGGAGAGATTTAGATTAAATGTTGGTAGGAAAGTGTTTCCTGTGAGGGTGGTAAGGCACTGGCCCAGGTTGCTCAGAGAAGCTGTGGCTGTCCTGCCCCTGTGAGTGTTCAAGGCCCGGTTGCATCGGGCTTGGAGCAACTTGGGATAGTAGAAAGTGTCCCTACCCACAGCAGGGACTTGCAACAACATGAGTTTTAAGATTCCTCCCAACCATTCTTTGGTTCTCTTATTCTGCCCCACATCCGTGACCCAAAATGTGCGGTGGCACTGGGATGACACATCTGGGCCAGCAGCCTGCAAAGCCCCCCTGGGCTGCACAAGGACAAGAGCTGTGGCAGCGTTCCCCCTCTGCAGGGCCGAGATGCTCTGGCATGAGCTCATGTTCCTGTTTACAAACACCGGCCCGTGGAGCCCTTCCAGCAGCGCTATTGTGCGGCAGGGCAGCTCAGTGGCCAAGTCAGCCGGGGTTTGTTCCCCTCAGGGCAGCTCTGCTATTTTTAATGTCTGGCCAAGCACCTCGTGCATTTAGCTGAAGAAATTCAGAAATTTTGAGGACCTCGCTGCATTGGTGGCACAGCACCTGCATTACCTGCTGGTTAAACACCAGCCCCTGAGGTCGCTGGAGCACACAGCACTTCGCTTTCGTGACTTGACAGTGACCACAGTGGCACGGCCCAGCCAGGTTTTGCCAGGTGCAGAGCAGCAGAGACACGGGGGTGCCGTGCCGGGTGTGCCCCGGCGGGGCCTCCCAGCGCCTTTTCATAGCCGAGTAAAATGAATCCCAGCACAGTGCGTGACTAATCGATAGCTGCTCGTCGAGCGGCTTGAATGGAGCTTCTCAGAGCCTGGGGATGGCCAGGGCAGGCGTGGAGCAGCTCGGTTCCTGGTGAAACACCCTGGCTGGGGGACCCAGGCCCTGCTCCCTGCCTTTGGGCACGGTTCCTCAGGGTCACCGCCATGAACCCACAAAACACTTCTCCCCTGCCCGGTGAAGAGCAGCTTTGTGCTCAGTGGGCAGGTTGGGATGTCCCACCGGCACCAGGGCTTGGCCCACAAGCCAGGTTGGATGACAGGGCTGTCCCTGACCCCCTAGGAGGGCAGGAACTCACCAGGAGGCTGCCGCAGCATGTTCTGCAGACCCATCACCATTTCCCCACTGTGACCGTCCCCCAGCCACCTTAGCCTAAATCCAGCATGGTTGGATTGGAGGGAAAAGGACCAGAGAAGCCCCCACACTGGCACATGTTGTGCCTCCTCACTAAAAATAGAGCCCATTAAATTGCTGCTCATCCCGAGTCTTGTTTATTTGGAAATAATCCTGCAAGCCTAATTTTAGTCACTACACTTCCCTCCTCCTGGGGAAGACATTCCCACCCTGCTGGCCCTCCAGCAAGCAGAAACAGTCACAGAGGCAGCGTCTCCTCTGCCGCCATCGAGGAACGCAGCCCCAGCAGCCCTCCTCGGACGCTGGGCGCGGGGTTCCACCCGCTTCCCTGCCCGCAGCCCCGGGGGGAGCGCGGGGGAGGCCGAGGAGGGGCCGGGCCCGCCCCGTCGGGGCCGCGCGG
>VWPU01010508.1:0-12274 GCA_013398955.1 Callaeas wilsoni
TATGCATTAAACTTCCCAATACGGCTATACATAGTCATGACCTATCCTCGCTTCGTATTAAAATGAACGCAAAGGTTGTTTGAGCATGTGCAGTGCCTCCTGGTGGTCGTGGGCCGGGGTCTTCAGGGATGAAGAAGAGTCTTCCTCTCAGGGGCCGGGGTCTTCCTCTCAGTTGAACTTTTTACCTTTCCTTGTCACGCATGCTCTTTAGGCTCTTGGATTCGGCCTGCGCTATGAGCTTAGCTTCAGCTGATTCAGGGGTTTTGGGGAGCAGGGACCAGGTCAGATCACTCTCCTTTTTACAATAAATCTACATCCTCCCATCCTACTTCTGACAAGCACCAGCGATAACAAGGGGCTCTGGATGGATCATTCCTTAACCCCCCTTGAACTTTCTTGTATCTTATCTACACAAATTCCTTCCACTCAAGGATGGATTGTATAACTACATCCACTATTAACAGAACAAACTACAGTCATATTCTCATAGTGAAACCATTTTAACATTATACATTTAACATTCTTTAATATCTGCGGAAAGCCAATATTATAATATATATCTATAACAGCACCACCATTGGGCTTCTCGCGCCACGGTTCAGGAGCTCAGCCAGGAACGTGCCCAGCACAGCCCGCTGTAGGGATTGGTGAGTATTTTCCATACAAGTAATCCCAGCTAACTTCACGTGCTCCAGAGAAGGGTCTTGACCCCCTACATAGGCGTCCTTCTGACCCACAGCCGTGATTTTTAGTTATAATACTAAAACATAGTTCACCTATAGGATACATGGACCTTGAGCATTGCCAACCCAACAATGTATACATAGGCATACATCGACATACTGATTCACTTCATCCTTAAAGCTTGTTAGTCCCAGGATGTCCTTCAGTAAGGGCTGCTGCTATCTGTCCCACTGATTAGGCGTGAAAATATACAAAGATCTTATATTGAAGAACATCCTTACCTATGATAATCTTGACATATTCCACATTTTGCAACACCCTCATGGGGTTATGGATCTCCCTCACTGTTCTCCCTCATCAGGGTTCCCCCTCATGCTTTGGAAACTGCCTTTCCTACCCTCATTTTATAAGGAGTCACAATTTGGGGCAGAAACTAAAAACTAGTACGTATTAGGGAAAAAAGAGCTTCATTCCAAACCCACAAAATTAAAAACAATAGGATTTCTTTTTCTTTCAGGGGCTCCTGCTGCCACGCTCCCCAATCTGGCACCTTCCCACATCTCCACCTGCAAAATACTGCTTCAAATACGTGACAACAAAATATGAAGTTGTAAAATAATATTTAATTTTATCAGAAAATGTACAGGTTTGAGCAGCAATTCAGATCTATATATTATACAGTGAACCAGGCTACAGTTTTGAACGCAACAGACATATTATGGAAAGATTCAAAGAGCAATATGAGAAACAAAAGAAACAATTCATTTTTTTCTTGCAGATTTTTTGGGTTTTTTTCTTTGCACTTTTTTTTAAAATAAACAGAACCTTGTTTATGAGCAAAGTAGTACTGACAAAAAAAAAATATCTTAATGGAATATTTTCCCCAATGGTACAAACACACAGAAACAGCCTAGTGTAATGTAATATAAAATACTTCAGTCCCATTTTCTTCTCACTTCTGAATTGGTAAAGTTAATGTTCAAATGCTCTGCTGAAACTTCGTTTCTGGCCTCTGCTCCTGAATCTGTTTCTACCAGAGCCACCACGCCGACCGTTCCTGGAGCTTGAGAAGCTTCGGCCATTTCCTCCACCACCCCCTCCTCCTCCTCCTCGTATGGATTCCACCAGCTCTGGTAATTCAGTCGCCACACACAAACGCCAATGTTTTGAATCTTCCCACCTTGCCTATCGGAATGAAGTCAGACACAGCAAGTTAAATTCTAGGAATACCAACACAGGGTATGTAATAATTACTAAATTTGCTCAGCTGAAAAGGTAAAATCGTGAGCTGATATATGGGATTCAAGCTTCTAACTAAAGGGATCAATAATTTTGGCGTGGTAATACTAATGGCTACCAAGCAAAAACCTGAATTCACTTTCCTGTGGAGAGAATTCTGGGTGAAAATGAGAGGCAGGGAATAGAGAAAAGGGGAATAAAGCTTGCTGCCTACAAAGATGAATCCAGCACCACTTTTCTCAGTGCAAAAGTTATAGACTTTTGGTCACAGGCAAATGCCTTAGAAAAGAAACACTGTGTGTTTGTTCTGTTCTTCAACTCCTTCCAAGCCATCCTTTTCAGCACCAGGAAAGGCAGGATAAAGGCTACATAATGTTTTCAGTCTAACCCAGTCCAGTCAGTTCCATCTCCAGTCTGCAGTACCCAGAATTTGCAGTGAACGTACCTCTATTTCTTTTTGGTCTGCCACAGGAACGTCAAAGCACACACCCTAAAAAAAGAGAATAATTTTAATGCGTACAAGGCAAGCGTTTTAAATGACTGCAACTAAAAACAACAGAGTCCACAAATCTACACCTGACAGACAGGCACTATCAGAACTGACTGCCCTAAGAAATGCCTTTCTGTTTTGTCATTAAGGCAGAGTTAACACACTCCATACCTTTTACCTGTTCTGCTATCCCCATAGCCATGCATTATCCTACCTCCTGAGCATGTCAACAGAGCCCTAAGCACTAGAAAAACAGATTAAAGCCCATCATCAAAAGTGCCTGGAATAGAGAAAAAGACCAAATAGCTCCCCTGACAATTGCTAAGAAAAGGCTGCAATCAGAAGAGCCCAGTATCAAAGACACAAAACAAAAACTTACCATTTTTCCCTTGAGAAAACACATTCTGTTCACCTTCCGATCAACATCATCACCCAACACTTCTCGCAGTCTTCGCCAGGCATAGCTCATGTTGTTTATTTCTTCAGAGCAACGCAGTATCATTGTAACAAATCCCTAAAAAGAAATGGGGCGTGTTCCACTCAGTCAGAGGAATAAGCTTCAGCATACTTATCAGATAGGAGAAACCTGCCAATTTGCAGTTCATTAGCTAAATCTTCAAGCAGGTACGGTTACAGGGCATCAAGTATCAAACCACTATATTGTTGCTTTTAACAAAATCAGTAGTTCCTAGTGGCTTAAGTACAGTTCTCAAACGAAATGGTCAGGAGACAAATAATTCTCTATTCAAACAGCACAGAGGTGTGCTGGTTTTGTTCCAGTTTCAAGACAAGCGTTAAGCCATACACCCTTCCTTACCGCATCCGAGTTCAGCAGTGAGCGCTGTTCGATGGAAGTAGCGCCCGAAATATGGGCCAGAGCTGCAGCCAGAGCATTAACTGGTCCCTTTTCTTTTATTAGCAACTGAGCAGATTCTCTGAAATACTCAATAGCAGTCTGAGGAACAGAATCCAGGCACCTAAGTAGTTAAGGCAAAAAAAATGAACAATTTATACACCAGTAGGCTCTGGAATAGGAAAAAAAAACAACAGCAGTCCAAGATTTCAACAGTGTTCAGAAAGTTCAAAGAGACAGCCAAGAATAATTCAAAGAGCCCTTCTGAATGAGGACTGCAGGAAGATAAAATTGGGCTTGAGTCCCCAAACACACCTCATGGCATCTTTGCTGGAAGCCTTTATTATGTCTGTTGCAGTAGGAACACCAACACGTTTGAATGTAATGCCCTGAAATTTAAAAGGCAAAAGACAAATAAAAATTGCAGAGCATAAATAAGAAGCAGTATCAAACTCCAACAGAATAAGCATTTAAGTCTGTAATTTTCATCTTTTAATTTCCAATTTTTTCTAATGAAAATTGTAAGGTTAAGCTTACAGGAAAATTGCTAACACTTTGAAGGCTATTATGTACCAGATCAGTTTAAATGATTCAGTGACCTTAAACTGAAAACAGAAACCATTTTGGTACATTTCTGGGGAAAACAGAGTCCTAAATACTCTAAATTACTACTTTTAGTCTGATAGATTTGGATTTAAGTACAAATTACAGAGCCTTAGTCTAAATGTAACACTGTTCTATGTGCCAGGAATAAACCACCTCATCACAACCACGTACTTAATTGTTGAGGAAACTACCATATGGAACACTGCACAAAGTGCAAAAATGCAAGTAACAGTTCTCAGGAACGCTGCACGTATGCACATCACTGATCAGATGATAACCAGGGTGGACACTAAACAAATACTGCGAGTTTTTTCTCATTTCCACAAGGACAACCTTACTGGCATTTGCTGAAAAAGTGTGGGCGTGAGAATCTGCAGTGCTCTCCCTGCTCCACAGTAACCAACAGGGCACCCACCCTCCTCAAGGTGCCCAAACCTCCTCTGGGTGCTTCCTGAACTGCAATTGAACAAATTCGAGTCTTGCAATTAGAAGAAAACTGTACTTTACCGCTTTTTGTTCCACATGTCTTAACTGATATTCTTCCTTTCGCTGATAAAAACAGATACAGATCCCAGTCCGCCCAGCTCGACCTGTGCGCCCGGAGCGATGGATATAGGACTCCACATCCTTCAGAAACAGAGGGCCTTATGAGTTACCTAATTCACTGCAATTTGAATAATTCATTGCATCTATGTAACTCGTAGAAGCTGTTACAATTAAGCCTGAGCAATGCACAGTAACTACATCAGAGAATTACATTAGAAAACATTGTTTCGCTAATATCAACCAAATATGCTTTTCCATCATCCTCTAACAATCATGGCTTTACAGCCAGAGCCATGAGCACGGATCAGCTTTTCTTTATGCATCACACACATTTGGAGTGTGTGTACCTCTACAACAATCCCACTCACCCTCCTGCACAGCCACTTGAGCGTGGTTACTGCGGTATTAATAACATCTTCCCTGAAACATTACACTGTTTCTTTTAAACCCTCTTTAATTTCAGCCAACGTTCTCACGGTTGTGGTCCACACTTCACATTCACCCCCGCTGAAGAGAAACGTTCTTCCTGCTGCTCCCAGCCTTGCAATCACCATACCCAGCTTCCAAGGGAAGGCTTTGAACAGCCTCATAAGAAGACATTTTAAGGAAATCATCTTTAAACATACTAGGGACTGACGCATTCCCAAAAATCCTCTAAGAAACTACTTCTACGTATCTGGATGTTTCTCTCCCTTAAGCACAATGCTGATGAACTCTGTGTGGTCAATACCATCACCTGGTAACATACACTACTTGAAAACAAAATTACAGATTATTACAAGACATCCAACGTAACAGTCTCCTACCTTTGGTGGTGAGCTTTGTACAACCAGGTCAACTTCTGGGATATCCAAACCACGGGCAGCTACATTGGTTGCAACCAGAACTTTAAATGAACCGTTCCTAAAACCCTTCAGTGTGATCTCTCTTTGCTTCTGAGGAATGTCACCATGCAATGACTGGCAATCCTGAAAAACAGTATTATTTTAGAACCATACCAAAATCCAAGACAGTGCTCCATTTTATGGTCAGTTTTGGGTACAGTATCTTGGTATTTGATAGCTACTGTGTGGCAAGATACAGAACAAGAACTGAACTACCTGAGTTTATATTTTAAGTGTCTTACAGTATGAACTCAGTAATTCTTATTCATATACCTCAAAGGCCCTTAACAGCAGCAGGAAAACAGAACTGCAATGTGTGTCTTAGCTCTACATCTAATTACTGTGACATATGAAAACTCTGCCCTAATTTGCCATCCACACCATCTATGCAATGCTTGGCTGTTTCAAAATAGTAATCTACAATTTTTATTTCATGTCCACAAGAAAGAGTAAAATCCTGTCTGACCACACACAAAAGCCAGCCCCATGCACTTTGAAACTCTCTCTTTAAAACTTACTCAGCATAGGTCTGGTATCAACATAGGGTTGATACATCTCTGACAAGTTTTGTTACTTAATACACACGATAAAATACCTGTTTGATTGAAGCATTCAGAGCCAGTTCATTTGCCTCCTTTTTGGTCTCACAGAAGACAATGGTCCTCCCGTGGCTGCCACTGTAGACCTGAATGACATCTCCAATAACTGCTGCTCTCTGAGACCAGTGACACTCTATTGCTAAATGCTATGGAAAAGAATTCCAGTGATTAGCTTATGTAAAGTTAAGATTTTTTTAAAATACATTTGGAACTGATAAATGCAGAAACAGTAAAAGAGTTACACAGTTCCCTGATGGGGAAAATGTGCAAACTCACAATCCTGAAACATAAAAAATACATAAGGCTCTTAGGCACACCACAGTTAGTCTAATGCTCAGTAAAATAATTTCAGCAAGAGAAAACCAGGCCTCTAGCATCTATGTATTATATTCCTTGCTATGGTATTTACTGCACAGCAAGCAAAGGCCTACTGAGGTGAGATACTACAGGAAGTTTGAAAAAAAAAGATCTTGTATACAGAATACCAGAAGTCAACTGTGATGTCCATGGAGATTTAAAAGCAGCAGGCTGATGTTAAAGTGTGCCTTTTGCTTCCAACTTTGATAAATTCAGGTACTGCTTCTCTCTGAAAACCCACAAAACTGACAAGAAAATCCTCTCTCTACCTGTGATGTGAGAAGACGGATCCTAACCCCAGGAACAGCTTGACTAGCTGTAATGTTCCTTATGCTTAGAAAAAAATTCTCAAAACAACTTCCAACATCACTGTGATAATGCACCTTAGGAAGAGATGACCTTTTGTAGCATAAAAGAAAAGGGGAAAAAGCCTGAAAACACTTCACATGAGATTACTCACTTCTACTGTCGTAGCAGCCTTCTGAGTTCTTTTCCCAATAAGGTCAATCTGTTCATATCTAGACTTCATGTATTTCTTAGCCACATCATACACCCAGTGTGGGCAAGTTGCAGAAAACAGCAGTGTCTGGGGATTGTCTTCAGAATCTTAAAAAAAAACAGAACAAGGCTTCACAAACTCCATACATTTCACCTAACAAGTTGATTATATGGATGATTAAAAATGAGGTTAAGTATCAGTACCATCAGTACCTAACAAAGAACTCAACTGAGCTTTTTAAATTTATGCATTACCAACACCTGGAGTAAAAAGTATTCTAGAAAGTCTAAATAATTTCAAGATTATGAAAACATTACTATGGCCAAAAAATCCAATCTGTTTTCAAGCAGAGAAAAAGGTAAAAAGCTAATTGTTTTTAATTCGAAGAAGTCCAAGCACAAGTTAAAGATAGGTGCCAAAGACAATTACTTACAGACCCCTAGGTACTGGACTTTCAGCTTTGCAAAGGTTCTGTGAATGAGTCCCACATTTGCAACATATAATATTCAGTCATTTCTAAACAAAGTCACTGTATACCTGAATTCTAGCAAACTAAATTACTACTAGTATTTCCTACTGTTTAAATATTGAGATTACCTTTCTTGTAGGCGACTCGTAAAATGTCTTCTACTTGCTCAGCAAATCCCATGTCCAACATCTGGTCAACTTCATCAAGGACAACATGTTTCACCTTGGCAAGGTCCAGCTTGCCATTCTGCAGGTGGTCTTTGATTCGACCAGGTGTCCCAACCAAAATGTCAATGCCACTTCTCATGAGATCAACTGGTAAACAGGGAAGACAAGAGTTAGCAGTGAACCTGGGAGCACTCTCCAGAGCAGTAACACACAGCAATAATGAAACAGCTTCTTAAACCATTCATAAGTACTCTCCTTACAAAAGTGAGAACAAATGATGGACAGAAAGAGAAAATCTGGGGGGGAAAAAACCTAAGGTAGAATATCTACCACTCTTTCTGAAAGGAAAAAAAAAAAAAAATAATTTACCTCCCTTCCCTGTCCCCATGATTTAAAGTAGCAAGGATGAGCTTCTTTTAACATTGTTTAGAAATAGTCAGCTCTTCCCAAATTATCTACTTTACATGGAAACTTAAAACATTTACCTATTTAACTATCCAAATTACTGAAATCAACTCCTTCCTGAGGTTCTGCAGTGGAATAAAAAATCATCTCTAATGTCTCAAGATGTATCACAATGAAGGAACTCATTCTCATTCCTTGTTTAGAACCACCAAGACAGTAAATTATGCTGTCACAATTTCTTTTCCACTTTACAAATCCTCTATATATCCCTAATCACATGAAAAAACATACACCCACTCACAGCTCTAAGACTAAATTTTTTTAAAGCAAATGGGTATACAAGAACCTAAACCCAAATACAGGTTATACACACAGCATACTCTGTTTCACTTTAATTTCAGGTATATGAGTAGATAAGCAACGCCAGAATATAACTGAGAGCCAAGCTGCTTATCTCCATTCTGAGCTGCTGAATTTCCCATGAATAGTCTCCAGCTCTTGAGCTGTGTGTTTGGAAAGACCCAACTGCATTTCTTAAATATGGCAGTCAATCAGTATTTCAATTATTAGTCCTAAGAGTCACTTACTTTGTCCATTATAAGGAGTTCCTCCATAAAAACAAGCTACTGTCAGCTTCCTTGTGATGTCCTTGAAATCTTTGGCAACCTGATTTGCCAGCTCTCTTGTTGGACAAAGAACTAGAACCTGCACAGAAAAGACAAAACAGATGTTTTCTCAGCATGGCTTCTGCCAAGAAACCACTAGAGTTCTGATCATTAATTTAGATCTGACCCTTGGTAAAATTAAAAAAAAAAACAAACCTATTTTAAATAATTAGCTGAACAAAGGCTGGAGAAACACGCTGCTTAAGTCTCTTGTAACATCATTAAACTCCTTTGACATATACTCATTTAGGACAGGCTAACTCTTTTTAAACAGGCTAGGAGAGACTTCAATCTTATTTAACTTTAGCTCCTGAACACATCAGCTACAAGTTTTCTTCTACATGTGCATATGCTGCTTGAATACAAGACTGAAGGATGTGGGTAACAAAAGGTTTTTGCACCTGCTCAGTAATGCTTCACAGTCCTGTGAGAAGCTGTAAGGAAGAGCTATCAGCTGCCTCTCGGCTTCCCTGTGGCTCAGGGAAACATATGTTCAGTCTGCAGAGCTGCTGTGCTAATCTATATCCCTGCAGAGGCAATCAGGGAACCATCCTCCCTTCCAGCACGCAGCCTTCCCTGCAGGCAGGTTAACTAATTGTGTCTAAAAGGTGATTGAAGCACTGCTCTGCAACCTGGCATCAGCTGCTTCACAAAAGGAACCCTAAAATCCTTCTCCTGTTACCTCTTTCGACATTAAAACCCATTACCAAAAAGCAAGCAGGAGTGTATTATGGTAGAGTGAGGACAGGAATCTCTTATAAGGCTTACGGCTCCCTCGGAGAAAGATTTTCCTTCTCCAAAAGACTGTGCCAAATCTAGAGACAGCGTTCTCAGTCAGCCAAGCAATGTGATGGGCAGATGCACATGAAACTGCTAGTACCAGTTTTGGAATGCACTTCAGGTAATCTGTGAGATGGCTGACAAGATGAAACAAACTGACAAAAATTATTAATGAGGACACGCTCAGCTTTGGCCTGTCTAGTTTGTTTGGAGGCATCGTAAGAATTCAGTGAAAAACCACACGTGGTATTCCTTAGCAGAATGAACACAGCTCATAATGAATCTGCATTCTCCGGAGCACAAGCTTCAACATTTGGTGCCTAGTGAAAACTAAGTCTATTTTTAAAACCTTCCACTGTTTACACGTTTTAGAAAGAAACATGTCTAAGTAGACAGCTTTTATCAAGCTGTCAAGTTACAATTAGTAACTAATCTGTTAGCAATCTGGGAGAAAAACAAGCATCCAGTAGCCACTGGCCCTGAACTGGTAACATGACTGAGCAAAATTAAATAGGAACACGTTCAACACCTGTAGTTCTGGTCTCCCTGTGGCAGAAAAAGGAACTGACCACTGATAGAGCTGTTGTGCTCTTCACTCTTAATCAGAGGCTGGGAGGCAGCACAGGATGCAGGCAAAGCCCAGTGCACACAGCTTTCAAATCACTTTTAAGGTGGGTTAGCTTTCCCCTGCACAGACCTGAAGAGCTTCTCCAGCAGCTGAAAAACCTGAATCATTCAGATGTAAGACAAAGCAAAATCACCATTCTAGCCAGGCACAGTTACCTTTGGTGGACGGCCTCTTCTTCTTTCCTGTGACTCTCCCTGAAGCTTTTCAATTAAGGGAATAGCAAAAGAGAATGTTTTCCCTGTTCCAGTTCGTGCTTGAGCAATGACATCTTTGCCAGAATAGACTGGGTTGAAGGTCTTCACTTGCACAGGGAACAGGTATGTCACTCCTCGAGCTGTAACAATTTCAAAAGATTTCCTTAATATGGTCATTTTACAAGTCTTCTTTCACACTTTTCAGTGGAAATTATTCCAAGAACTTCCATCAACTCTAAGGCAAGTCAGGACTGTATCATCACCTCCACTGATTTATTTGATCAGATGAGCCATCTGCAAGGAGTGCCCTGAGAATGTCCATTTTATTCTCCCACTTCACACCACCAGACACAGTGCTAGCTAGGACAGAGGAAGTTATTAACCTTTATAAAAGGCTTTCAGTACTGTGCCTTTATTTATGCAATACTCCCCAGCTATCCACGAAAATCTCTTCCTTTCAAATAATACATATCTCAAAACCCCTTCTGTTCTTCTTTCAATTCATACTAATTCATGTACAAACAAGCATCAAAGATACTAAATGTATTTGGTTTTCCTTCATTCACACCAAAATAACCTTTAATTGAAAATATGTCACACATCACTTCTTTTCCTTGGCTTACGTCATTTAGAATTTTACTGCAAAGGCTGAACTGGACAACCCTGCAAACAGGAAAGTCTGTGTTCAAAGGTGTGTTTAGAGCAGGCAATCAATGTCTTCTGCACAGCATCCATGCTCATATAGGCACAAGCAGAGCACATCTCAAAGTTTATTGATTGAGGGTGCTGAGCATAAAAACACAGCAGAGATCACTGACATTCTGTGGTCACACCTTGCCAAGAAACTTACCTTGAAGAAGCTGGACAGTTTCTTTGGAAATAGAAAAATTGGAGAAAGCACCGTCTTTCTGTTCTCCAGTTAACTCCTGTTAAGTAAACAATAACTCAGATAAGACATCACGTGAATATCACATGACTGTCAGTAAATTGAAGGTAATTCAAGTAAATTCAGCACAGGCACTGGTGTCATGCTCTTCAGTGACAGTGTCACAGCTGCAGTTAAAGAGCCTTCTTTGTTTTACCATCGTATTTCAAATTTGGACAAAGTTAGCAAAAGCGCTCTGTAGGGTAAGAGTGTTTCATATCTAACAGCACAGTAAATGCAAAACACTCAAACCAAAACTCTGGAAACTCTTAATTAGAATTGTAGAATATCGTGAGCTGGAAGGGACCCACAAGGATCACCAAGTCCGACTCCTGGCTCTGCACAGGTCAACCCCAAAAATCACATACACCTGATGATGCTGAATCATATTAAAGCTCCATCTCAGCGCAACTTGTCTGTTCAGCAACAGCTACCACAGCATCAGACTGCTGAAGTGAGGAAACCATGACGCACTGATCCTGCACTTCGGGACAAACATAACTCAAAATTCTTGCCAATTCTTGGCAGACTGAACAATTCAAGAACTTTAACTCTTGAAAATTTACAGCACTTTCGACATGGGGGGAGAGGGGGGGAGAATACAACCCCTTCTAAATTTGGCCTTGTTACAATGCAGGAGTTAAAAGCGATAACACATCACTATAACTAAAACCAGTCATTAGCTTTACCTGATCTTGCTCGCTCTCACTTTCGCTCTCACTTGACGTTTCACTAGAACTACTCTGTCGGCTTCTGCGGGAGGATTTGCTGCTAAAGGAAGACAATCTCGATTTCTCCAGGTTTTCCTCTTTTGTATGACCGTTCTGTTTACTGACACTCTTTGACTTCTTGGGTTTCGGGGCACCACGCTCCTCATCCGAATCCTCGCTTTCATCTGTCTGAGTTTTTCCCCTCTGAAACTTGTCCCGGCGTTTAGATTTCTTCTCCTTTTTCTCCTTCTGGCAAGGCACAGAGCAAATGAAAATACACGCTCGTGGATCCAAGCGACACGGAACAGAGAAGAGGGCGCAGAACAGCTAAAGCTTGAAGTGCACGTTCTAGTTACTGATGGGGGCGGTGGCTGACACAAGGCAACAGATCCCTGCCGGCCGCCGCCGCTCAGGAGACACGTTACCGACCACGAGACAACCGGGCCTTCGTTTTCGGGGCTCTCCCCCGCTCCGGGTGCCGGGGAAAGCGCCTCCCGGGCTCCCGGCCGGCTCTGGCAGGCCCGGCACGTCCGGTGGGGCCGCCCCGACACGCGGCGAGGCCGCGGCCCGGCCT
>VWPU01010514.1:0-29135 GCA_013398955.1 Callaeas wilsoni
GTGGCAGGGCAGTGCCAGGGCACCAACGTCTGACCCCTCACAGCCTCTCCAGCTGGGGCTCCCCCACCTCACCCACTCCCAGCTCAGCCCCACCGCATCTCCAGATCACCTCCTCATCCCGCTCCTTGCAGCAGCCAGGACCTGCCCTTTGATTTATTTAAGCACTGACAGCGATACAAAAGTGTTGGAAGTGCAATTTTTCACCATGGACTAAAAATAGCGGAGTGAAATTCCAGAGCTGCCTCCAGCGCCGCCGGCCGGCCCGGCTGCCCGGGACAATGGCATTCGTAGCCCACGAGCCACAACCACGCAGGCCGAGCTCCAGCTCCCGAAATAACAGCTCGGAAAGGGCAAATTCTGGCTTTAATTACACCCAGACAAAAAGGAGCATTTCAAAAGAGCATTATCAGAATATCTGAGCACGAGGTGCCAAGCGGAAACCGAGCGGGGAACGCAGAGGGAGCGGGGTGGCCTCACCACACAGACACCCCAAATCTCAGCTGTCCCCGACGGGGCGAGGCACACGCAGCTGCAGCATTCAGAAGGGCTGAAGCCTTTGGCATAAGGAAAAAAGAAAAAGCCTTCAGGCAGCCAGAAGGAGCTGATGATCCACAAGGAGCCTCCAGCCCCGCATCCAAGCTCAGGTGCACACAGGGATGGGCCCTCTGAACCTCTCCAACATGCACAGAAGCAGCTCCATGTGACATCCTGGAAGTGACACTTTCTTTTTTTCTCTCAATTCCAGATAATCAAGACTGGATCCCTTCTGAGGAAATTGTTATTTCTCAGCCCATGGTGGGCAGAAAGCCACCCATCCTGCCCAGCTTCCAACACCAAACCTGCTGGAAGTGCCCAAACGTGGCCCCATCCAACTCCCTTCCCAATTCCAGCAGCAATCCCGTGTGCTGGAGGCAGTCGAGGCTCCTGGATGGGAGCCCTGCCAAGTGATGCTCACCTTTACAGGGCAGGGAGAACCCACCCGATGCTCTGCAATATTCGGTGTGAAAAGAGGCACTTTTGGATACAGAGCAACGCGAGTGCACCTGGAACAAAAGCCAGGCTGCAGCAGAGGTGCTTTGTGAAGGGTGAAAGGGACCCAATGACCTGATCCTGGCAGCTGGAGGGAAGGAAAGTTGCACAAGTCTCTCTCCAGGGACCTCATCCTTCCACGGGCGAGGAGCCGCTGGGAGAGTTCCGGGTGCTGGCAGCTCCGCGGGCTCCGGAGCAGAGCAGGCTCTGAGGGGCCCCAGCACACGCAGGCACCCAGGCACAGCTGTGCCCCCACTGAAACGTGCAGGGAAGAGCCAGGAACCAGCCAGGGTCCGTGGGGAAAGAGCAGCTTCCAGCACGGCTGGCGTGGAGCATCTGTGACATGGAGGAGAGCTCTGAGCATCCCTCCGCAGCAGCCCGGCCCCGCTGCTCCTGCTTCCCCTTGGGATGCACAACTGGAAAGCAGAAACCAGGCCTGGTGCTGCCAGTAGAGAGCCAATTGAGAAATATTTGGGGTTTTATTAAACAATACACACCCATGTGCCTGGCTGCATCAAGTGGGGAGACTGCAGGGGCAGTTCCCTGCAGGCAGCAGCTTCTCCCTGACTGCAAGGGGATTATTTTTATATTTTTCATTTAGTGCTGAGCTCTGCTTGATGCCTTTGCCTACACCACGAGCTGAACAGTGTCGCTTTTCTGTACCTGGGTCACAGACAGTGTGAGATTTGGGCATCGCTTTTATGTCTGCTCCAGCAGGAAAGTCCCATCTCCAAAACTTGGGAATCCAGAGAAGGAGCCAGGCTCTCCCGCCTGGCACAGCTGCAGATCAGACTGTGTGAGGCAGGGAGCACAAACTTGGAAGTCTCAACTCCCAGGAAACTCTGTACAAGCCCCAGTGTGACAGCAACAGGCCAAGAGCCTCACACCCAAATCCTGCTGCTCCCATGGAAGGTGGAGGCTCAGCCTCGGCCAGTGAATCTCAGCCAAGCAACTCCTGCTGAGAGGGGATTTAAAATATCCTTCGGAAGTCCTGGTATTAATGATGTCTCTCACAAAGTGCCTGCCCAGCTGGGGGAGGAGGCAGGTGCTCCCTGGACAGCCATGGACACACCTGGGCTGGCCACAGGAGAGGCCAGGGCAGGCCCACGGAGCCAGGACCCTTCTGTCCACATTGGCCTGGCCCCCGGAGGCAGAGCAGGAAAGGCTTCTTAAAAAAACACCCCGGGCTTCTGGGACTGGGATATTGAGGGCAGGCTGCTGCTGCTGCAGGCTGTCCTTGCTCTGCCTCAGGTGTTCAGATCACCCCAGGTAACACTCACAGCACAACTGCCTTTGGACTCCGGTTCTGGATTTCTCCCTCCTCCTGCAGTTACAGTTTTAAGCTCCAGCTTCAAAGAGCAACTGAGTGTGCTGGAGAAACACAGAATCACGGAATCACTGAGGCTGGAAAAGACCTCCCAGACCACTGAGTCCAGCCTGTGCCCAGTGCCCACCTCGTCCCCAGCCCAGAGCTCTGAGTGCCACCTCCAGCCCTTCCTTGGACACCTCCAGGGATGGGGACTCCAAACCGCCCTGGGCAGTTCCAAGGCCTGAGCACCCTTTCCAGGGAGAAATTCCTGCTGATGTCCAACCTGAGCCTCCCGTGGCCCCGCCTGAGGCCGTTCCCTCTCCTCCTGTCCCTGTCCCCTGGGAGCAGAGCCCGACCCCCCCGGCTGCCCCCGGCTGTCAGGGAGTTGTGCAGAGCCACAAGGTCCCCCCTGAGCCTCCTTTTCTCCAGGCTGAGCCCCTTTCCCAGCTCCCTCAGCTGCTCCTGGGGCTCCAGCCCCTTCCCTGGACACGCTCCAGCCCCTCCGTGTCCTTGCTGCAGTGAGGGGCCAGAAGTGGACAGAGCCCTCAGGGGGAACCACGCCCAGAGCTGTGGAAGAGCTGCCTCCAAGCTCCAGCCCTGAAGCTGGCACCGAGCTGAGAGCAAAAAGCAGGAGTTTCCTGGACTAAAGAAAATAAACCAGGAGTCTGTACTATATTCTTAAATATGGTTTAATACTCTTCTCCATTTCTGTACATCACAACACCAAGATATCACTGCTTGGGATCTCTCTGCAGAGGCTATATAGTATGCGAAGGCTAGGATCTCCCACCCCCGTTGAGTGTGTTTGCATGTGTAAGTGTAATACATATCAGTATATATTGATATACACATCAATATATAATGCAATATATATCACTGAAGAGAACACATTGATTAAAGAAATACAAAAATTTGGCATCATTTCCAAACTTAAATAGTAAAAATAAAAACTACAAAAAGGAGCTGCATACCCTAATGTATCATGTGAAACAACAAGCAGTATATTCAAAAATGTAAATTTACATCCAATTTTTGTGGTCTTGTCATGTCACATTAGACCCATTTACAATGGCAAAATCCAGAACATACTGCTGTGAGGGCCAGGGCTGTGCTCAGCCCTGAGCAGACCCAGCCCCACCTCCCGGGAGAGATTCCAGCTTGGATGTGAGGACGGCAGCAAAGCCGCCGGCCAGGGCAGGGACCAGGGGACAAATGGTATTGCTCACAAGGACAGGAATTTTGGACCTCAAACAACAGCGTGGCAGAAATTTGAAGAGAAACTCCCTCTGTTCAAGTGAACCAGGACAAGAGGCAAAGGTTTGCAGCTGGGACAGGAGCTGCTCCTGAGGGAAGCACCGGGAGCGACGCTGGGAGAGGCTCCAGGGAGGGAGCAGGACCTGGGCAGGACCTGGGCAGGACCTGAGCTCTGCTGTGCCACCGCTCCCTGGAGCAGGACCTGAGCAGGACCAGGGCAGGATCTGGGCAGGACCTGAGCTCTGCTGTGCCACCGCTCCCTGGAGCAGGACCTGAGCAGGACCAGGGCAGGACCAGGGCANCAGGATCTGGGCAGGACCTGAGCTCTGCTGGGCCGCCGCTGCCTCGAGCGGGAGCCGCGCAGGACCAGGGCAGGACCAGGGCAGGACCTGAGCAGGACCTGAGCTCTGCTGTGCCGCCGCGCCCGGGAGCAGGACCGGAGCAGGACCAGGGCAGGATCTGGGCAGGACCTGAGCTCTGCTGGGCCGCCGCTGCCTCGAGCGGGAGCCGCGCAGGACCAGGGCAGGACCAGGGCAGGACCTGAGCAGGACCTGAGCTCTGCTGTGCCGCCGCCGACTGGAGCAGGACCTGAGCTCTGCTGTGCCACCGCTCCCTGGAGCAGGACCTGCCCTTGTGCCACCGCTCCCCGGGCCTGCACGGCCCCTGAGCCCCAGAGGTCACCAGCAGGCTGGACACACCCAAGGATGAGCTCCCTGGATCTACGGATGCTCCAGGGAACGGGCAGGACTCAAAGCCTCGGCAGTCTGGGATCACCCAGAGGTGATCCCTTACCCCCTGAAGGGCACATCCCCACAGGACAGACACTGCTCAGTGCTGGGAGCTGCCTGTTCCCAGGGCTGTGCCAGCACTCCACGGATCAGAATCAAATATTCCACACTCCCAGCACTAATTCAGCCTTCACTCCACTGACTCAGTATTCCTGTCAAACACCCACTTCCATTAAAGACCTGTGGGCTCAAATTCACATAATCAAGGAAACCTTACGCAGTCCTAAAGCAAAAAGAAAAACTTACTGAGGAACAAAAAGCCAAGTGTACCTTACTTCACTGAAATCTCATGTTTATTTTTGTCGAGACTGAAAAAAAAATAAATTCCTGAAGGCTGCACTGCTCAAATCCAAATTAAGCCCAAGACTCCAGCAGCATTTTCATTGCAATCCATGAAGTGCATTTCCTAGTTTGTAAGAGCAGTGTTTCTGCAAATAGATTAAAGCACGTTTGGCTGGTGAGCCTCCCCAAACCATCAGAATTTGCAAGCCACATGTAATGAACCAGCACTCAGGTCAGTGCCTCCTCAAGCTTTTGAAGAGAATTATGGCTCCAACCTCGCTCCATTTCTTCTGCAGGCTAAGCTGAGAATGCCATGTAAATGGGTCACGGTGCTGCCAAATGCAGCAATTGATTTCTCCAATCAAAGTATAAAGAAACAAACCAGTAGGATCTTACTTCTATTAATTTTGGAAGGAAGAGGTTTACAGCAGTTAATGTATCATGAAGGTTAAAAAAATCATTTCCATAAAATACAAGAGCAACCAATTTCACCATTGAGTAAAAGTAAAAACTGGGATTCTTTTGAAATTAGTCCAAAGTGGCATATAGGAACTTAGTAGTTTGCTGCTGTACTGACACTATGACAAATCAAAGTGTAGGGTTTTGCTTTCTTAAATCCAAATGCTCGTGGATCAAGTTCTGGAAATGTTCCAATTCTAAGGCAGGGATCTGTTGTGTTTTCCACCATGAGTTTGCTCCTTGGGTTGGATGCTGGAGGGGCGAGGCACGTGTTGCCGGACCCAGCTCGACTACCTAGTAGTCATCAAGGTCAAAAAATTCATCGTCTCCTCCTTGGTATTCCATGCCCTGGAAGTCCACTCGGTACCGCAAGATACCTGCCAAAGAAAGAGGCTTTAGCTTCCTCAGCATTCCAAGAGGCCCTGCACAGCTTCCCCAGCCCTGCACGTCCAGAGCTTCCCAGGGATGTCCACGCTGAGGCCTGGCAGCAGACAGGCGGCTGGAGTGAGAAATGCCACGGGGAATTTATTGCCCAAAGGAAGCACTACTCACCTGCCCAGCCTCCTCCTGGAAAAGCTGAGCCTGTTCTAGGGCTGCATCTCCACAAACACCAGTGCAGGTCACTGGTTCCAGTGTCACTGCTCAGACCAAGGCCTGGCAGTTAAATCAGAGGGCAGCTGGCACTGCAGTTACTTTTACACTGGAGTAAAACCAGGATTTAGTGGCTCTTTTCCACTTCCCAGCCCAAACATCAACCCAGGGTTCTGGAAACCTCGTATCCCTGGAATCATTTACTGAGGTGAAGGAGATTTTCAAGGGTATTTCCTTTCAAGCCTACAGGGCATGGGAGCAAAGAGAATCCCACCACGCAAAGAGGCTGGATCTGGCAGGAAATGAGAGACTCCTGGAATTACAAACCCTGAAAACTTAGAAATCTATTGCTCCTTATGGAGCCAAACAACCCAGGCTTGTTTCTTCCCAGCTGGTGTTCTCTGGGCCCTAGAAATCCCTCTCTGCAACGCACTGATCCCTGGTTCACACCCGTCAAAGCTGAGCACAGCCGGTGGCACGGCTCTGTCCTGGAATCCCTGCCCGGGCAGGACACAGAGCGCTGCAGATTGCCTCCACCTGCCCAGCATTTGTCACACTGGCACAGGAGCCACCTGCACCTCTGCCAGGCGTGCTGCCCAGGGAGCTCCGGAGAGGGCTGGCCGTCAGAGGCCTCACTGCTCCAGAAGCTGCACCAACAATGCTTTTCTTCTGAAAAGAAGCAGAAGATCAGAGAGCAGAGCACAGGGAAGCTCTGAGAGATGAGCACCAGCTCCAAGTGCTTCAGGAGCAGGGCTGGGGGTTGCCAGAGCCCCCCGGGCAGGGCAGGGGCTGCCACCAAACCACTGTGCAGAGCCAGAGCCAGAGCCAGGGCCAGGGCCACAGCCAGGCAGCTCGGGGCCCTCCTGAGCTCCAGCAGCTGGACAGGGGACAGCCCATGCTGTGAACCCTCCAGAGGACATAGGGATTGAGGAGCACAGCTGAAAAGTGACAGGGCCCAACATGGACCATCATCCTGCTGGACAGGGAATGAATCCACCCTGGTGAACACAACTGTTTCCTGACCTGCTTTCAGGACTAACTGCAGTAAAATTAATCCCACTCGTGTTGGCACCAGATTATCAAACCAACCACTAAAACAGACAAACACATTCTCCTCTTGCAGTTTACCTCCAATTCCTCCAAATCCTTTCACAAATTGGGATCCTTCTTGTGATTTGTCTGTAACAATTTCCAATGTTGCTCCAAATTTCTTGTAGTTGTTTGCAAACCACTCCAGGAGGGGCATACTTTCTATGAGTTCGTGTTCCTGCCCAGTCTGTGGAGACATTGGAAGGGAGAAATGAATAATAAAACCTGTTACAGTCACTGTGTGTTCAGTACTGAGAAAATCCCCCCAGAGCTGGCTCCATGGCTTTGTCAGTCCTAGGAGGGACAGCAGCCCTCATGCTCCACAGGAACATTCCTGGTGGAAGGCATTCCTGGCACAACTGCACCAGGCCAGGCAAGGGCTGGCACAGCCACAAGGCTCCTGGTGCTACAAAATTAATCACTGGCAGCGTTTTGGGCCTCCAACAGGGAATTTAGTGCAGAAGCAGGAGAAAAAGCTGCCTTGATTCTTCTGCTCCAGTGTCAGCTCACGCTGCATCTCAGTTTCGCTGCTCCTCCAGACCTGCTGTGCACCCTGCACCGATTCCAGCCCCCTCATCCACCAGGCCCTGGTCTCAGGCAGGAACACTGACCCATGCAAGGACAGGGCCAAAGGGCACCTCTCCAAGCAGGAGGTGAAGTGATTGCTGTGAAACAGGAACACACCACTGCAGGTAACCCTGCAAACCTTCCGTGCACGGCAGGGCCTGGCAATCCCCGCTCCGGAGGGAAGGAGCTGCAAACGGCCCCAGCAAACCCACGTGGGACACATGCCCACCCTTCTGGCACGGGACACTTCTTCCCCAATTCATTCACAAAGCAGCACAGAGCCCTGGTCCACGAGGGCTGTTTGACCTGCACAGGCAGGAAGCTCCAGCAGCAAATGACAGCTCCACGTGTCAAATACATCCCAAAGCACACACTCCCTTGGCACCTGATCCAGGTCATGATTCCTGACCTCACAGTGGTTCTGCACGACTAAATCACTGCCCCACGAGCAGGGTGCAATGGTTTGGGGCCTTGGCCTGCGTGGTGGCTACCAAGATGGTTTGGTGGTGGCCAAAGACCCCACACTGCCCATTTACACAGCCTTGGGATTGGCAGCAGGGAAGACTGGAGAAAAGCAGGTGTAGGATGCAGGGGTTACACAGGAAGAGCCAGAGGTTACTGCCCTGAGGTGTCACTGAGTGCCAGAAGGTCACTGTGCTCAGCTGCTCGGGACAAACTAAGCCCAGGTGTCCAGAGCTCTGCACCAACACACTGAGAACAAACCCAGAAGCCCCAAAGCTGAAATACCTCCTTGTCTGTGAAGTGGGATTTATCCTTCTCTTGCTCTGGTGTCAAATACAGGATCTTCTCCTCTGGGAAGGGAGGGGAAAAAAGTATTAGTTTGGATAAGGCTACAAGATGCAGTTTAAAGAACAGGAGACTGAGCCCAGGCAGCAACAGAGGGTCTGGGCACTGCCACTGCATTCCTTCCTCTCTGAAGCTCTGTGAGCAACCCAGCAGGGCACAGCAGCAGGGAGCAGCTGCAGAGCCAGCACAGAGAGGGACAGGTCCTGCTGCAGGCACAGGAATTGTGTTTCCGGCCACAAGGTCACCTCAGTCTCCCCTCTGGTACCACACACACAGGTGGATGGAGGTGCCAGGCTGGCCCTGTGACCAAGTGTCCCCCTGGCACTGCAATTCCCTCTGGGCACTGGAACTCTGCTCATTCCAGCTTTTCCCCCACAGGGGCTGGGAAGCTGCAGGCCAGTGACCTGCAAAGTAACACAGACCTGCACAACATCCCTGTGATCAGATGTCCTCAGGGAGCTCCCCCAGCAAGCCCAGCCCAGTGAGGCACCTCAGGTGTTAAACCCCGAGACCCTTCAGTGCCCCAAAGCACCACGTACCCTCCGTGCCTTGGCAGTGCAGGACGTATCTCATGATATCCAGGTTTTCATAGACTATCAGGATCTCTACTGCTCCCATTTCCAAAGCTTTTAGTGTATCTTCCACACCAAAGCAGTACTTCCCCGTGTCCTGGCTGATCTCATCGAAGTATCGTCCTGCAGGGCACACACAGAGCCTGCCATGAGCACTCAGCACAGCGCGCACACCTTAAACAAGCTTCATCTGGACGTGAGACACCGGGAGAAGCAGAAAGGCCTGGAGCTAAGGTGACCTCCGATGGACGGACAGAGAAGGTCCAAGAAGTCTGGTGGGGAAAAAGAAACCAACCAATCCCCCCCACACCAGCACTTGAGGTGTCCAGGTGGTGAAAGAACCACGGCAAGTCACGCTCTCAGCCAGCACGGCAGGGCTGGGGCAGGGCTGGGGCGGGGCTGGGGCAGGGCTGGGGCAGGGCTGGGGCAGGGCTGGGCTCTGCCGGGAGGGCGAGAGCGAGACCAGCGCGCTCAGCGCCGCACGCCCCGCTCGCAGGAGGCTGCCCTGCGTCACGTACCTATTAGTTTTTTCTCTTGGATGAATTTCACATTGGAGAGGACCTCAGTTGACAACTCAATTGCTTGATTGAAGCCATTTTCTCCTCCATATGAAATGTCAACTAGTTTGAGCACTTTGGATTGCAACCGCTGGACGAGAGAAGGAGACACGAAAACATAAATCCACTCCAGAGCAGGGCTGTCAGACTCCTCACCCTACCACGGGAGTCACTGCACTCATTACTGCACTTCACCTGCACATCCTGAGGCACAGGGACCTCGGAATGCACAGCATTGACCCACAATTTTCAGGCAACAGGGACACACATTAGCTTTACTGGAGTTTAATTCCAATAAAGCTTCTACTTTAGATTTGGGAATACAAAGAATGCGAATGCCAGTTCCAAACCAGAGAGGACAGATTTCTTATTAGCCCTGTTTTAAGAAAAGGAGTTCTCAGCTCCTTGCAGGAGGTATTAGGAAAGGGAGACTTCTCTGGATACATCACATTTTTAGTTTTGATCAAATCTCTTCGGACACCAGAGTTCCATTCCTCTCGAGGAACATCTTGTATGCTACTGCTACAATCGCCACGTCACCACTGACACTTAAACACTTGGGTTTGCTCAGAAAAGGCCACTCACCTGATCAAACATGTCAGATTGACTTAGTTCAGTTTTGAAATCAGCTGATCCAGCCAGGACGAGCCCAGCCACGTTGACCTTGTCCCCAGAGATGAAGAGCTGCACGGCCGTCTCGGCCACCTTCCGCACGTAGTTGTGCCTCTTCTCCATGCGCAGGCGGGCGAAGCGCAGGGCAGACTGACCTCCTCTGCCTGCAGGGAGGGACGGGGCAGCCATGGGGAACCCACTGCGTCCCAGGAGCGTCCTTAGGACACAGCTGGGCCGCAATAACCACAGCCAAGAGCAGCCGCAGCCTCCTGAATTCAGTTTGCCATGAGCCGAGGCAGGGGCTCTCATGAACACTCAGGGAACAAAGAGGGTTCGTTCCCACCAGGAGATTTCTCTCCACAGAGGAAAAGGTTCTTTTCTTTCTATAAAGACTCACAGCTCCGTAGAAATTGAACATCTGAGCACATTCTCTCTCCCTGTGCCTTCATTAGAAGCCATCTCCTTTGTACGCTGCTGATGCAGCGCAGCCCAGCAGTCTCTGCTGCACAGCCTCACTGGGGGCAGTGGTTTTATTTCATTTTGTCCCATCCCACTCTACAAAGGACAGCAGGCCAGGAGTAACCAGCAGACAATGTGCTGAACTCATCAGTGGCTGGCTACAACACAGCACCACAGAGTGGAACTTGAATGTTCCTTGCTCCACTAGGCCCTGCGCTTCCTGCAGAGAGCAGCTCGCTCCTCCTCGCTGTGGTGTGCGCACACCACCAGCACATCCAACCTCAACAACTCCACTGAGTGGGATTTACTACTTGTGCTACTAATATTTAGTTATAACTGTCCCAAAACCAAGTCAAGGGTCAAATGCAGCAAGAAATAAAAAGTGCCACTTCTAAGATCAACTGCGTATTCCTGTGATTCATTAATTCTGACAGAAGGCTCAGACTGGAGGCTTTGCTGTCAGATTCCAAGGGAGCACAGACTTGAGCAGAGCTAAACCCCCAGAGGCCAAGCTCCCCAGTTCTACCCTGACATCCCAGCCCAGGACAGGCTGCTGCACACAGCAGAGACAGACGAGTGTGTTACCGTGCTTCTTTGGAAGATCCACAGTGAATTTGTGCAGCACTTCTCGTGTGTTTCCTTGGAGAGTTCCAAAGAGTGCCCCGCTCCCATCTATTACAATAAAGCCAAACTTGCTGTCGTCGGAGAGCAGCGCCGTGAGGGCCTGGAACAGAGAGCGAGGCTGTCAGCGAGGGCCTGCCTCACACAGGGCACCAGGGACAGCACAGCCCCATCAGGCTCAGCTCACAGCTGGTCACAGCTATGTTTTCATTAATAAAGTGGAGGAAAAGCAGCACATTCAGGAGCTGTAACTATTCCAGATCACTACAGAATCCCAGAATTGTTTGGGTTGGAAGGGACCCTAAAGCCCATCCCATCGCACGCCCTGCCATGGCAGGGACACCTCCCACTGTCCCAGGCTGCTCCAAGCCCCTGTGTCCAGCCTGGCCTTGGGCACTGCCAGGGATCCAGGGGCAGCCACAGCTGCTCTGGGCACCCTGTGCCAGGGCCTGCCCACCTCCCAGGGAACAATTCCTTCCATACGTAATCCCATCCCACACAACGCTGTCAAGAGCACAAAGGAAACTCAAGCTTAATTTTGATCACAATTTCCCAGCTTTGCCAGTTCCCCACCTGAGCTCCCGGGCAGGTGTGACAGCCAAACCCCAGCGATGGGCTCTGGAGAGCGTGAAGTGAAACGGATCCCACCTCTCTGAGGCGGCCTCGCCTCTGTGGCTGGCACAACTGGAGGAGTAATTCTCCTGGCATTCCAGCCAGGAAAGCAGAACTTGCTGAGTTCACTGTCAGTTCAGCTTTGTACTCCAAAGCACTGACACAGCCTCCCCACCACAACCATTGGTCAGCTGCACCTGCTGACTTCGAGTCCCAAAGGCAGAACGATGAAATAAATCTACAGTGGCTGAGGCAAATTCAGCCTTACAGAGCACAAGTACCAGCAGCAACAACTGTCCTGTGCATAAATGGCTGTGGAGAAGACAGCCAGAACATTTGCTGCAAAATGAAGTTATCCTTCAATTTTCCTCCCGTTAAAGAAGGCAGCTGAGTATTTCCCATAAGGTCATTTAAGTTGCCCAACCAGAGCACTGTGCAGTATTGAGGCTTTTGAGTTGATTTTGCCCAAGCACCCAAACTCTGCACTCATTTCTCAAGGCAATCTCTCAGCTGCTGTTCCCTCAGGGGCTGTCTGAGTGGGCAGAGACATCCAGCAAACACACTCTCCTGCTCACTTACACATGCCCAAAAAAGCAATAGCCAGAATCCTCTTTCTGGCTGGCAAAACCACATCAGTAGGATGGGGAACTTGTCAAAACTCCAGATTGCTTGAAGTCACCAGTTTAACACTGAAAGTGATGGTGCACGGGACCTTGAGCTGCCTGCAGGGCTGTCAGCCTGATTATTGGGCTGAACTGAAAGGATAAAACCCATCAGTCACCCTCTGCCAAAATCCACACAACCCAGGCTGCAGCTCTCAAGCTTAGGAGAAACAGAGGCTAAGGTTTAATGCAATCTCCTGGCCAAAGTAAATATTCTGTATTAATTCCTCAGCAGTGGGATGAATGAGAGGAGGAAGTGGCATATTACACTGCAATCTATTTAACTGGGACAGGGCCAAGTAAAACGTGTGACTGGAATGAATGCTCCAGCCAAGGTATCAAAGTAAGTCATTGTAAATCCTACCCCTCAGACACACATCAGGGCTCACACCCCCCTGGGGGAGTTACTCCGGTTTCACACGGGCAATAAAATATCTAGAGGAAATCTTATCAGATGCTCCTGCCAGGCAGCAGATGACTGCAGCTCTGATGCTCCTAATTCCCTCTTACTTTAATGCAGTACCAATGATCAGTGATTCCCTCAGCCTGCCCTGCTCAGCTCTGTCAGCAACTGCACTGTTGGACCTGTCAGGCACCAAGGAGGGACCATTGCCTTTGCTCTGTTCCTTCAGCCTGCACTGAGCCTCCTCTCGGCAGCTTTAGCCCAAAGGTGATGATCAGCTCCTCCTCCTGCTCCTTCACACCTCTCCCTTTCCCAGGATAACTGGGGGTGCCGCGGGCAGCTGCCCTGCTGCCAGCTCAGGGTGCACGCTGGGGGAGCCACGGGCTCCAAGGCTCTGCAGCCAGAGAGGGGGACAAAGCCAGGGCTCAGAGCTCATGGCCCCAGCAGGCTGCTACAGCTCCAGCTGACTCTGCAGGGCAGGCAGCACCCAGTGAAACAGCCCCACTCCACAGACAGGGAGAGCACGGAGCCTGTGCAGGGACGTGCTGCCAGTGATCCCATCAGCAGGAGCAGCAATTCCCACAAATTCCTCTCAGGTCACTGCCACTCACCAGCACCAGTGGATTTGCAGCTGCTCCTGGGAACAGCCTGCTGGGCACTTCTGTACTGAACCAGTGCCCTGAGGCAGCAGCTGCAGAGGAGGCCAAATGAATCCACCTCCTGACAGGGCAGAAGGAACCCTCCACCCTCCCACTGCCCGCAGCAGCGGGCACAAACGCCTCCCTGGGCTTGGCATCCTGGCTCTCTGCTGAATTCTCTTATTTGCCTCTTGCTTTCACTCATCTGTGGACACACGGACCCAGCAGAACTCCAGATCTGTGCCCATGCACAGGTTTTTATTCCTGGGAGGTCGAAGATGTGCAGGGATTTCATCCTTTGTGGGCAGACAGAACAGTAGGGATGCACCTCACCTGTGCAACAAGCACACCTTTCCCTGCTGTACTCCTGCCCTCTGGAAGCCACTTACAGATCACATTTCCACAGACCCAAGCAGAACTGCATCCCTGGAGGGCCTGTCAAGCCCATGTCACATGGGTTTGACAACAGGCAATTACGTCTCAGGCCACACATTTATCACAGGGAACACCAAGGACACGAGGGGCACTGCAAACATTGAGACCTCTGCACCTGCCAGAGCCAAAACAGACTCAGAGGCAATACACGGACTGCTATAATCCACATTTCTTTAAATACGCCTCAAACCATGCATTTAACTTAATTAGATGTTGGATAAAAATAATCCCACTTCCCCCCAGACAGATTAGGCACATGCCAGTTCTCCATCAAGGCTCTCAGTTAACACATCTGATAGCAAGACTGGCAACACTGATATTATGTTGGCAGTATTTTAAAGCCTGGCTTGGAACAAGATCTATGGGCCTCTGTGGTTAAGAAAAAACCACCCTTCCTCCAGTTACAGAGAGGAGCTCCGGTCTGTGGGTTACACAAACTCGGGGTGGGAGGAGCTGGGCAGTCCCTCAGCTCCTTCCAGCAGGCAGCCCCCATCTCTGGCCACCCCAAGCCATCCAGTGGCCTCCCCAGGGCACGTTCCTGCTGCTCTCCAGGCTCAGGCACACCAAGGCTGTGCCCAGACCTTGGCTCCTGCAACAGGAGAGTCCTTACCTCCGTGTGGAATTTGTTGTCACACAAATACAACGATGTATTGATTGGTTTGAAAGGTTCAAAGTCAATGTTGACTTTCTTCTCTTTTCCTTCTTCTGTCACAATTGTTCCACAGTAAACAACCAGACCATTTGGAGGTACTACAAACGACACAATGCAGGTTTAGATCACTAAGGAATGTGGCAAGCTGTACCCATCAAAAACTGACTGCCAGCCTTTGACACTCGTAGCAGAGTTGAAATTCAAGTTCCCAAACTTTTCCCTTTTCCCCACCTCATTCCCACCCAGGTCTTTACAATGGAAAACAAATTCATTTAGTGCACCTGCAGCAGACATGCACCTGCCTGTTAAACACATGAGCTTGCAAGCTCACAGAAAGAAACCCAGAGAAAGGCTGAGCAGCCCCTGAAGCTCTGCTGGTCCCCACACAGGGATTTACAGTGACCATCCCAGGGAAGGCCATGGGCTGGTGTAAAGGCAGGAACAATGAACTCTTCCAGGGCTCATTTGAGATGGCCTGGGTCTGCTCTCCCCCAAAATGATGGCAGCTGCTCGTGCCATGCATAAGGCACACAGAAGTTTCTGCTTGATAGAAAACCACTACTTTAATGCAAATGAGCTACTGCAGAATATACAGCTCTTAAATCTGGCCAAGTTTAGCAGAGTCAGCACTAAGAACAGAATCATGAGCCCACTTACTAAAGACAAGGACCACCTCACTATTCCAGTCCCAAAGTCCACCCCTGAAGTAGCCATCCAAGGGCAACATACCTGGAATATCAGTGCAAAACAGCAGCACAGGCCAACAGATTTGATTAGCAGAAAACTGCATAGTGCAGGAACTTAAGGCTGCTTCCAAGAAAGGGAAGTGTGCCAGCATCCATACAAGCTAGAAGTTACCTTTGTTATAGAGTTTCAGTCTTTGCTGTACAGATGTAATGGCTCCCAGTACTGAAAGGCGATTCACTCTTGACTTTATGTTGGAGGCAGTGCCAAACTCGTCCGCTAACATTTTTGCCACTCGCGAGATCTGGTCTTTGGGGGGAATGATCAACGAGATCATGCTGGTACCATTGCTGGGGAGGGAAAAAAGGGACGTGAGCAGGCAGCAAAGCAAAGCACCCTCACACCAAATTCCATGTACACAGCTCTCTCCTCCCTCCCCCAAGGATGCTTCTTCACTGTCACTGGTGTAATTCCCCTTCTGCTGGACAACAATGGGAGAGGAAGAAAACAAAACAAAACAAAACAGGCTCTTCTTCAGTGCTCAGCCTCCACCAAGCAAGTCCTCCAGAAGCTGCTTGTGTAATCTGGGATACTGCTCTGGGAAGAAAGAACACATGTACAGACCAAGGGCTGCACGGACCAAGGCCTGTGAGCAGAAGGCATGGAAGCAGCCCCCAGCAGAGATTATTTAAAACAATCCAGCCACATACTTCAAGGACATCTTAAAGCCCATTCTGTTTGTTCTCAGTCAGCTGGAGCTCTAAGCAGCCCAAGTGCTGTCTTAACACGTTGTTTTCCTTAGATTAATACAGAAAACTGAACTGGAAGGATCCCTTTGTCACGGTGAGTCTTTTCCGCTTTCCCACTATCACTTTTCTCCCCAGAGCAGCTCATCAGCTCTGGCAGCTGCTTTAACTAAACTGTGCTAGGCACACACTGCTGCTTCACCAGCACCAACCCCAGGCACAGCGTCAGGAGATAAGACCCCACAAATCACAGAACAGGCTTAAATTAAAGGAAAATAAGTTTGATATTCGTTTTTCCTAGGGCTTTGGGGTGGGTCCTGCAGAAATCTTAATCCCCAAAGCTGCCTCGTGGTTCAAATCCGCCCAAAGCCAAAAGGAAAATTGGGGAAGTTCCCATCTGCCTTCCAGCAGGTACCTCCCATTTGCCATTGAAGTATCCCAGATGTCTGAAGTGCTGCCTCGGCGTTGTCTCAGATTTAACCCAGACCTCATGCTTCCCATTAGAGTAATGGCATAAAAATCAAATCCCTCATCGTATCCTCCAGCCCTCTCAAGGGCAAACCAGCTAAGCTCTGTGAAAAAGCCTCTTCTCAGGATTCTGAGTCAGAGAGCCAACAAAGTGCTTTTCAGACATCAAACCCCAGGGTTTTGCTCTTTTCCATTTCTTACGGGAGGAGGAGCCTAAGCCAGCCCCTGCTCGATGCTGCTTCAGGCTGTCACGCACCACTGTCCTGCTGAAGTGTTTGGGCTACAGAGGCAGCAGGGAAGTGCTTTAAAAAGCATCACTTCATTAGCCTCTTTACACAAGTTGTACAGCCCTCTCCCAAAGATCCTCAATCCAGGCCAAGTTGAAACAGAGGCTGGTAGGTCAAATAAGTCCCTGACCTTAAAGACAACTAATTGGTTTTAATATCTGAGCTCCCCATACTCACCAATCAAAGTCACAATGCCACACTCGCCTGCATTATTCCCAGGAGGAGCTCTGAGCCATGCTGACAGCTCTCAGGCTTCCAGGTCACACCAGCCAAGAATACTCCATATCCCACTCAATCAAAGCAGTTACCCACCCCAGTGAATGGCACCAGCCTTAGGGGAGAGATAACGGCTATCCTTCCCAGCAGGCTCCTTTGAGCAAGAGGCTGATCAGAATGAAAGCAACTCTTCCCCACTTTTCTGAAAGTAGCACTCCTGAGTTATCTCCTCCTCTGAAAGAAGAAAGTCTTAAGACTTCCCAGAGATTAGAAAGCTCTGTCCACCACACTTAACTTCCTGCATTCCCCTAAGGGCATCCCAGTGTGGCAGGTGGGAGTGGGACTGTTATGGCCCTTGGGCACTCCATGGCTCTCCTGCTAGCAAGAGATTTTGTACAATTTTTCCTGAATTGAGGACAGAGGGGAAAGAGCAGGGAGAGAGTCCTGTCACAAGCTGCCTGGAAGCAGAGGCCAATCCCCCACCTACAAACTCCTTACAGGAATTTGCAGAGAGCAAGAAGGTCCCCCCTGAGCCTCCTTTTCTCGAGGCTGAGCCTCCCCAGCTGCTCCTCACAGGACTGACTCTCCAGACACTGCCCCGGCTTTGTGCACAGCAAGGAGGAAGGCTGGGCACGCACTCCCACGAGCAATTCCTCAGTTAAAAGTAACTTGCAAAGCCCCCTTCAGTTTTCAAATGCAAGTCACCCCTCGGATGACAGCCCCTGGCCTTGCGCTGTGCTCCACTGCCACACAAACACTGGTGCCAGCACCGAGCACCCACTGGATCCTACTGGGGCCACTGGAACGGGGGGTTCTTTATCCCACACACAGCACCTTATCCATCAGGCAGGGTGGCAGCACTGCTCCTCAGGAACACCCTTCCCAAGGTAACACAGTGGCCTTCACAAGCCCTGGTGATTTATTACTGCCAACACATGAAAAGGGTCCCTCAGAGGATGCACTCCCCCTCATTTAAATTCCAACTAGTTCAACACAGCACAGCACTGTGCCTGGGCCAATCCTTCAGTGAATTCCAGTCTGGGTTTGTATCCAAAAGCACCTTCCACTACCAACATCAAGTGCACTTCTTGGGTTTGGCATGCTTCACCACTATTTACACAGCCAAAGCTATTTCAGGCTCTAACCAATTTCTGCAGAATCCAGCAAAACAGCCGGCAATGCAGCTTGCCACGGGAGCACCTCATGGCATCCAGGCTGCTGGAAGCCTCAAGCCAGCTTGCCACCATGTCCCCAGGCACCCAGCATCCCAAAGGGTCACTAAACAACCAAACAACCAACGATTGACACCAGCAAGACAGCAGCTGAAGCAGATGGGCACCAGCACTCGGGTGGCTGCAGAACTCCCTCACACGCTGCCAACACCTTCTCATCCAACCATGGAAGAGCAGCTTTCCTCTCTCAAAGCAAGCTTGTACCTGTATGTGACCCTAATGCAGCACGGCAGGGTCTAAAAGATCCTGTGGTGCATCTGCTAAATTCACCCCAAGGAGACAAAATGCAGCAAGGAGTTTCTAAGAAAGCTGCTGTTCAAAAACACTCAGAAAAAATAGGTTATTCTGCAGAGTAAGGCAATTTCCAGGTCTCCTCTGGGTCTTTGCAGCCTCAACAAGATAAAAGGTATTTCTGCAAATCCCACCCTGTCCCCTCCGGAGGTGAGGGTTCCAGAGTACATTTACCTGGGAATGAGGCAAGGAATTTCCCCGTAACCATCCCAAGGCCTCCCAAAAGGGGCACGGCTGCACCACACACCTGCTCTGGGCACAACCAAGCGATCCATCGAGATCAGGGGCACTGCTCACACTGGCACTCAGGGTCCACCATGCCAGCAGCTGGGTCTTCCCTGCATCACCCACAGCACTCCTGAAGGAAGCACGGACCCCACTCCAGACTATCCCGATTTCACAGCACTGCTAAGGTTTCCCCCAGGTCAGCACACCCGAGTTCCACCAGAGCAGCTGGGAGCTGATGCTTTCAGACCGAGCTGAGCCCGGGGCTTGCAGCAGCTCTGGCCAGCTGCTGTCCCTGTTCTGGCCAGAGAGCTGCCAGTGCCATCCAAGGGTGGGATGCTCCGAGATGTTTGCTCTGGAGGGAAGCAGCACCCGGGCCCCCGGGCCACCAGAAGTGCCACTGCTCAGGGGACTGGGGCAGAGGAAACCATCAGGAGCATGAGGGGCACCAGCCCACACTCCACAAAGAACCTGGGGGGCACTTTAGTGCCAGCTCTGGAAAGGCAGAAGGCCTGCCCCGTGGGTACTGCTCATGCTGCCAGCCCTGCCAGGAACGGGCAATTAGCTCAGATTTATCACCACCTGCCATGAGCTGCATTAGGTATCTCTAGGAGAGAAGACGAGGATCAAGGCTCCAACTTCCCTAAACCACAGCAGGTGGGCTCCAGCTTTCTAGTACAGCATGCCAGAGGGCTGTTTGAGGGAAGAGGGCAAGCAAAAACAAGCACATTTCACTCTCTGGAGACAGCAAGTTCTTCAGAAAACCAAGGTTTGTGGACAGGACAGCCTTTCTATTACTAAAACTCCAATGTTACTACAGTTGGAATTGCAGACAACTGTGTCACCATACAGCCTTCCCAGACACAGCGAGACCTCAGAGCAGCTGCTGACAAGTGATCACAGCGAGTGGCAGTGTGGGCAGCGCTGAATCACCACCAACCCAGTCCCGAAAAGCCGGAGGGGAGAGCCGTGCAAGCAGGGGTCCCTTCCGGGAGCAGGGATGGCCCAGAGGAGGCTGGCACCGGCTGCATCCCTGCTCCCAGCCCACGCCACGCTCGGTACCGGGAGCGGGGCCCTCTGTGGACGTGCTCTGCTCCAGCACGGGGAGGCACCGCAGCAGGAGCCCAGCGCACAAAGCAGGCACTGCACCCATCTGGGACGGGCGGCTGCGTGCACCCCGTGGCTGCTTTCCGTGACAGCTGCCAGGGGAGCCTGCTGCTCGGGGTGGCCATCTCCACCTGCCGGGCTTTGCCACCACACTTCTCCTCTCCTGCTCTCAGAAGGAACAGCTGAGCAGATCCTTAGACCTTCAGCTTTCAGCCGGTACTAGAAAGCGATGTAGTGGTTTTCAAAAGGCTCCTACCACCTCACACAGTGAAATGGTTCCTGCCCTGCCACACCCCAGACACCGAAGCAGCAGCACCGACCACAGCTCCCCTCCACCTGGCACACAACCACCAGCACTCTGAGGAGCAGTCAGTCAACCTGTCTCCTGCAATTTGGGCTATGAGCTGGCACGGGAGAGCATTAATTTCACAGACTGCTATATAAATAGCAGTGACTGGCCTGCCCTGTGGTATCAGAGGAGACCTGACAAACAGCAGCTGGGCTGTAGCTGTTCTACAGTGAAATATTTCACACTAACAACACACTGTGGAATGTGGGATGCAGAGGCAAGGGAGGGCAGTCATCCCCTAGGACTCAAAATGGGCTGATTTTTACAGGGCACAGCTTCAGGAGCATCCTGCTCTACCCAGGAACCAAGGGCAGTGCCAGGCCTCTGTGTGACTGCCAGAGACTGGCAGGAGCACAGAGCAAACAGCTCCCAGATAATCTGATCCCAACCACATTCCACAGCTAGGAAGCTTTCTATGAAACAACTGTTGCCACACACTGCTCCAAGCCATGCTACCTGCCCAAGGTAACCTCTGCTGCTCTCCATCCAGGACTGTGGACTACGGCAGGCACAACATTCTCCAAGGAGCCTAAGCTGCCTGGACAGCCAAGGCTAACCGAGTTATATGATGGCTAAAGCAGCTCCAGGCACAGCCAGCTGCGAGGCAGATCTCTGCAATCCACGGCAGAACTCCATCGGCACGCCCCAGAGGTCCCGAAGAGCTGCTTCTGAACCAACATCCACAGTGCTGCAGGCATGTGGTACTTCAGTGAAGGACTAAATTCTTCAGTCCACAACATAGTGATGTGAGTGAAGAATATTTGAGGAGTTTTGGTGCTGTATCTGAGCAGAGATGTTGAATGCAGAGCTACAAAAAGGAAGTGTCCTTTGGTACAGGCAGGTCCAGAATTGCTGGTTCGGGCTCCCTTACGACACCCAGGCCATCAGACACTCCCCACTCATCCTGCCCTGTGTGCAAGAGCACTGACCTTGCCAGAGGGAAGTTCTACACACGCTCTTGCAACTTATGAATTATGGCTGTGAAACAAACAGGTCACGGCTGTGCCCTTTAAAGACTTAATGTCTTTTAATAAGACAAAGCCTTCATCAAACAAAGTGGCTCAAGTCCACTTGAGGTGCCAAATCTACAGAGACAACAGCAGATGCAAGAGCTGCACAACTTTTCCTGGAAATCCTGCTAGGAAAGAGCAGGGAATCTCAGGAGTCCAGGATCCCTCAGTGCTTCAGAGGCCACATCACCTGGAAGCCAAAGACTGCACTGCCTGTGAGAGTATCAGCTGAACACTCTGCAATAAACCCAGCCAACACGTCTCAACACAACTGCTGCTGGAGGCAACAGCGTTTTGTGATGCCTCCACCAGCAGCAGAGGAATTCCCCCTCCCTGCTCAGCCCCAGCTCGAGCAGGACACCAGCGCTGCACAGACACCCAGCCAGAGCACAGCACTGGGGAGCTGCGTGGGGCCCACCACAGCTCCTCTGAGGTTTAATGTGGAGCTGACCCAAAAGCCAGGCAGAACTTTCTACAGTACGCTTTCAGCAAGAACCTCACAATCCCCCAGAGGCATCCCGCACTTCACTCCAGCACGCAGCAGAACTCTGGATCATCTCCTAAAAGGTGACAGCAATAGGAGTCATTCCTCAAAGGCTTCCACGTCATCCAAAGAAGGGTTTGAAGGTATGGAAGGGACCAGTTCCCAAGCAAAAGGAAGGCAGAGTTCATCCCTCTGGATCCACTGACACCTCAGAAGCAGAGAAAAAGGACAAGATGGGGGCAGCGCGGGTATGAGGAGAGGATTTGCAGAGTCAGGAGACCAAGTAATTCATTCTTCAGGAATCCTTTTCAGCATAAGCATTAATAGGAGAAATTGAGCCTCTCTCCCCTCCCCTGAATTGAAGAAACACCCTAGACACCGAATTCCTCCATCAGTCTCTGAATGCCACCTCTCCCCTGGACAAAGGAAAACCACTTAACTGCACAGCATGAGACTGTGCAGCTATTCCACCACGGCTCCCACAATGCCAGGCCCTCCTGCTGTAGTCCTGCTCCAAAGCCCAAGACAGGAATATTGTACATCATTCTCTAATGCTGGCAGACTGGATAGAAAAAGCACTTCATGTAACCAGAACCAGCCCGAAGGCAGACACTCAGACCATCCTGGAAAGGTATCCTCCCTCCTACCCTCACCCACTGCTGACCTCCTCCGAGAGGAAAGGCCTCCAGATGCCAGCCACGCTCTGAGTGCCAGCCAGGCAGAGAAGCACCCAGCCAGAACCCACCCTGAAAAACACAAGTGAGCCTCACTTCCTCAGCGCACCCCTGGCTCCGGCAGCCAGGGAGAGCTTCCCACAGGGAGGCAGCAAATGGCTGCTTCAGCAGAGGAGCAGAGACAAGTCTGGCTGGAGCCTCAGCAAGGGTCAGGCGAGGCAGTGCTTCCCCCTGAGCAGCTGCCGGCCGCCTGCCAGGAGCTGCCTCCTGAGCTCAGCTTCCCTCACTCCCAGGACAAGGAGGTGAGACAAGAATCAGGTCACGGACTTCTACTCCTCCACACGGCACAGTCTGGCCAGCTCTCGTGTGTCTGAGGGCTGCAGAGGTGGCAGGTGACAGCGTGTCCTTGGCCCCTGGGCCACCAGGCACCACCTGCCCAGAGGGACACGTCAGCGGCTCCATCCCCAAACTGGGGCTGGCTCCATCCCCAGACTGGGGCCGGCTCTGATACTGCTGCTCAGGCCACCACAAGCACCCACGTCCCAAATCAGACGTGCAGCTCCCAACTTCATCCCAAGCACTGAATCAGCACAAGTGGATCCTGCACATGCCACGGGGAAGGTGAATCAATGCCTCTCCAAAATCCTTGGATCAAAGGCAACACACCACAAAACATAATTGCACAAGCATGTTTTGAATAGGCCTTATTGGCTGCATCTGACCTCATGCAGAAAGCCCGGATGCCCAATTACTGGGAAGTGGAACAGACATTTCTGCACTTCAGACATTTGTGACTCACTGGGAGGCTCAGTTTTGCCACAGCTCCCCTGCCCTCCCTCCTCCTTCTCCAATTATTAATGCTCCAAGTTTACAAGACTTGTTGCATTACGCTAATGGGCCATTTGGGTACAAGATGTACACTGAGGGACTGAAACAAATCCAGATTTGCTTATTAAGATGCTAATGCCCCAGAGCTACATGGGAATAGGTGGCTAACAGGGGGGAAAAGAAATCCAGTTGCCACAAAGCCAAAAAAGTCTGTCCTCTTTTGAGGTGCTCGTTCCCATCTCCTACCACGTCATCCCTCAGGGGCTCATTCATTAGCTCGATGTGAATGATGATCTGTGCATGAATCACACTGCTCACTAATGATTCACACAGTTGTAGAAGAGGTACCAGGCTGCTGAACCGCCACGGGCTGTCAGACACTCGCTGGAGTTCTGATCTGGAGCCACTTTTCCAGCTCAGGTCCTCCTCAGCCACTTGCTAGTGAGCACTCTCCAAACAGCACTTCCTAATTGTTGCTGTAATTCAAAAGGAACAGGTACAGCAGGCAGGTGAGAGCCCAGGAAATGTTTTATAACAATTAGGCTGAGGCAACCAGCAGGATGTCAACAACCCTCTGGACATTCTCCCTGGCTCCAGCTGTCCTCCCACCTGGCCCAGCTTTCTCAGACCACCCACTCTCAGCAGCACTGAAGCACGAGAGACGCTGCCTTAGTCCTGAGAGGTCCGATCAGCCCTGCTGACATGAACTCCACACTCAGCTTCTACCCCAGCACTGTGGACACTGGCAGCCTGAAGAGATCCAACAGTCAGAGCAGGGAAATGGTGTGGAAGCAGCTGCTGTACATCCCACGTGGTTTCCTGTCACAGTGCCCTCAGCTCTCCCTTCTGCCCTGGACCGTTTCTATTCCAGCCTCTCTGCAAACACCTCCTCCTTCTCCTCACACCACCAGAAGCAAAAGGCAGTATTAACACTATAGCCTTTACCTCTCACAGAAACATGACCTCCTTTAGGAACTCCCCCAGCCACAGGCAGGATGAGAAAGCACGACTCAGAGGAAGCAATCTGCCTTGGGTAAGAACTTAAACCACAACCTCTTCCCTAAACGCTCCACACTAATGGCAGATCACCAAGTCAAAGCAGAAAACTCACCGTCAGTAAAGCTCAATTCCTGCAGACTCTCCTCGTCCAGCCCTTGTCCCACCCACGTCTCACATTTCCCACAGTGGGACAGACAGCCCAGCTCAATTCCAGCTGAAGCAGGACTTTTCTACACGAGAGATCCACTGCAGACACCAGCTTGTAGGAGAGATCCTCAAGGCTATCCCACGACTGGCACTAGCACAACGTATCAGCACGGCAACCCAAATACCTTGGAAAGCCAAGGACCACCTTGCCACGGCTCTGCCCTTCCCAGACGGACCAGCTCACCCAGGCCTGGGGCAAGGCCTCCATCATACTCCCCATCCTAAGGTGACACCTGCAGAAACGGCTCCTGTATCAACAGGAGCCAGAGCTCAGATCCGAGGCACAGCCACAATGACAAACAGATCCTGGTAAAGAAGGTAGGGAAAGAGATCTGCTGCAAGGCTGGGAGCAGGGGAGGGAGCCTCTGGACCGGCACATCTCTGGCAGTGCAGCCAGACACCAGTCACGGGGCTGACGGACCTCACCAACGCTCCTCCTGGTGTATGGCATCCCCTTAAGCCAAGGGAGCTGCTCTGGCACCTGCCTGGGCACGGTGGAGGTGTCACACTCACTGAAGCAAGATACAGCCTCCATCTGCTGAGCTGTGCCTTGCACGGAGCAGGAGAAGCCACGCTGGAGCTAGCTCAGCTGTGCTGCTGTCCCACAGCTATCCCAGCACAATTCCACCTTCAGCACCACCGGCAGAACAACCCATCCCCAGGTGGGTGCTGCAGGAGCTCTGCCTAATTCAGGAGGGAAACACAGCTCGAGAGAACGCCGGCACCACAGGTTCCCCGGACTTTGTTCACAATAAACTGGGAACAAGGCAAGGCTGCACAGGACACACCTGCCACTGACCCCAGTCGCCCCTGAGTGCCCCCCAGCAGCGGTGCTGCCCCAGCCCTCCCCGCTGTGGTGTTAACTCACAGCAAGGTGGGCTCTCAGGCCACTTCTGGAAAGGCCCAGCATCCCCACAGCAGAACAGCTCAAGACTACCTTACTCCCCAGAACCACCAGGCTGTCCCAGCACATCTCAGCCCTGCCGAGCTGCCTGGTCCCGGAGCAGCACCATCCCAGCACAAGGTGTGGAGAAGCCTCCTGTTCCTGTTCCACAAGGCTGGGAAACTGCAGCAGCTTGTGGCTAATTCCAAGGCTGGGCTTTTCCATCCGGACCAGCAAGACTCCAGACAGACTGCAAGAGAACTCATCTGCAAATGATGCTGGGGAAATCTTTTCTGTCTAAGCAACAGGTGAGCTTGTCCACCCTCAAGCAGAACTCTTTCATTTTCCAGGAACTCGAGCAGAACTATGTCTCTCTTTGCAGGAATTCCCATGTATTTTCAGGCCTCTGTCCTTCGTGGTAACTTTATTTCTCTCACTTTCTCTTTCTCCCATACAGTAGATGGAAGTCTCAACATGGCAGAATCCAAACCCAGGCAGGAACTGCATCACTTTGCTTTCCCAAGGCTCTGGAGACACCGAGATTTCCCCTTCTCTTGCCATTTCTCCCTCCTCCAGCTTTGAAACACTTCTTCCAGTTACAACTGGACTAAGTTACTTGTTCAGACTTCGTTTCTGCATTTGCCCTGTCTGACCCACCTTCCAGAACACATAATTTGGAAACATGTTCTTCCACACAGCAGCCTCAGTTCTGTTTGCAAGCAGTGCCTTCAGAGACATCTCGACCTTCATCTCCTCTGTTCCCGTTTCAGTAAAATAACCAACAAGGGCTACTGCTCCCAAGAGAGCAAGCTCGGGGCAGGAGAGTCTCAAGAGAGCAGGTTCCTGAAGGTTCTCCCATAGGGAGCTCCACGCCCTGCACCAGCTGCACTCTTACCCGAAGTCTGGAAGCTCACCTGGCCATGGAGGTGTCAGTACCATTTCCAAGCAGAGATGTTTGCAGAAGAAGGCGTTTTGAAGACATGGAGAAGTTTCCAAACATGACTCCAATGTGACATCTCAGGTCCTCTCCCAGCAAAGAGACTGCTTGTTGTTGCTGATACTTGATTTTGCCAGCTTAGATTAGCAGAAAACCCTGCCCATAGCCCAGCTAACTATTCAGAACTGCAGAGACCAAAGGAACAAAGAGGGATTGTCAGTTTAGCACTGACACTGGAAAACTGCATGAAGCAACAGCAGAAAAGCCCCGAGAGAGAGGATAAAGGAAAACAGAGTGGCTAATGCTGCCTCTACTTGGGCTGCTGCAGCCTCTACAGAGAGACACAGCTGCAGCTTCTGGGGGCCCAGTGTGTCCCCAAACCTGTTCTACAAAACTGAACTGTGGACTGAAAGCAGAATGAACCCCTCAGCAGGGGAGAAGCAGAGATGTCTGATGAAAGTCTGAGCACTCCAAGCACTCAGACATGAATGACAAGGTTAAACTTCTGACAAGGCCACAACTGGCTCATCAGCAGCCTTTTACTCCCGTCTTCTTCTGGCCACAAAGGTTAATTGCCTGCAGTGCTGACCTGGCCCCTCTGCTCCTCCTCACAGCCTGGCAGAGCCCAGCTACCGCCCTCCACCTCACCAAATCACAAACACCAACTCGTCCACTCTGTACACGATCACACACTTTCCATTTCAGCTTTGGAGAGCTGGGAGGAGAGAACTTCTGGTTTAGGAAGCAAGACACAGATAACAGCTCCTTCTAGTCCCTGTCAGCAAAGAAAGGGTTTTGAGGTGGGGTCGAGGAGTTAAAAATTATTTTTCGTTACTTTGAATTGACAGACTCTTTCTATAGAGGTCAGTGAGAAAAGCCAGCTTCCCTTAGCAGGGCAGGGAAAGTAACACAGGGCATTCCTGCTAGGATGTTACCTCCAAGTTTGAGAGGCAGACCTGCCCCTGCTGGCCTCCAGCTGATCAGCTTCTGGGAAGCTGAAGTTTTAATCTTTCCCCTGGGTGCTCTGACCAAGCACTGCCCTTTCCTCATCAATCCCATAAAAGCACTTCCTTGCTCTCCTGCACACTTGACTTTTGTTAGCACCCTGCAGATTCCACTGAAATTTTACCAGAAGAGCTGGCTAAGAGCAGAGGTGCCCCAACCACCACATGCCAAGGGAATGTCTAACTCCAGCTTCCTCCATTTCCCGTCCCTTTGATCCCCTGCAGGAACAGCCAGCACATGAAACTGGGACACTGCTGCTGGGTCACTAATGGAGCACATGAGTAAGGGAAGGTGGAGACACCAACGAGGCCGTGGCCCTCCACACTACCCTGTTTGAAGGCTTTGCCCCCTAACCCACCCCAGAACAGGTCTTCCTACTCCACAGGAAGAGGAAGGGACTCTCCCAAAGGCCGGAAAAGCCTGTTCCACTGCCTCACACCTCCTGCGCCGGGGAGCCTGAGCCTTCTGGGGACTGAAGCTACAGGACCTCTTCTCCTTACTGGACCCAAACCAGGCTAATTTTGGCTAGGACTCCCTGGAAGACACTGAACCAGCATCACCTTGCTCAGAGAAGGCTTGCTGGCACCAGCATCACCTTCCTCGGGTGCTGGTTTAGCAGCTGGCACAGATTAAATTAAGGGACAGCAGTATCACCACATCCAGGAGATGTGCTAGATCCAGGGGCACAGCTAAACCCCCTGCACGGATCTTACTGTGCCTGTGGCATCTCTGCTGCACAGTACAGATGTTCCAGGGATCACTGGAAGAAGGAAGACCGAGGGGCGCCTGGGCTGTGGCCCCAGGAAGCCCAGAGCCACAAGAGCCACCTGCCCTTCAGCCTCCCCTCTCCCAGGAGCGCTGCAGCACCTGCTGTAACCTTCTCTGCAACACTCACCTGCCCCAAACACGAGAGCTGACACTGAGCTGGGCACAGCTCGAACAAGGGAGAGACAAAACTCCAACTCTCCGTTTCCAAAACCCACATAGGCTCCCCCAGTGCTCTTTCACAAAGCTATGTCACAAGCTCCAGTGGATGCCTGGAGCTTCCCAAGCCCTTTCAACTTCCTGGGACCCCTGTGAGCACAACCCGTGCTGCCCACACCACGCACAGGCACAGCCCAGTGATCAGCTGGGGCAGCCAAAGTCCACTGTGCTGCAGGAAGGGCAGCCCAGGCTCCCCACTCCCTTCTCCCACCCGCCATCCCTGCACAGCTGCCTCATGACCAGAGCTAAATATATTTAGGGAGACCTGTGGCTCAGGCTCCCCTCCTGCCTGGGTTAGTTTTCAGCTGAAAGACTCCACAGGTTGATTCTACACACAGAACAAGCCCCAGCACTAAGGACATGGCAAGACAGCAGCTCGGCCTCTGCCAGCTGGCCCCAGGCTTCTTGGGGGCCACAGAACGGTGCCAGTGGTGCCCAAGCTACAGCAACACCTGTTCAGGTGAGCCCGTGGAAACTGGAGCCGCAAGGGTAGCTAAGGAGTGACCCTTCATTTTTATTTTATCAGGCTGTCTGCCAAGACACACTTTCTTTGCTATTTTACAGCCCCAGAACCTTGAGGTCTCACAATTCCTCAGGCCCAAGAGCGTTCCCAACCGATGGAACAAGCCACTGCCAAGCTGCCCTCTCAAACAGGCACCTCTGGCATGGGGCAAGCTGCAGGAACAGATATTCTGGTGGGGCAAAAAAAATTAAAGTGCGAGGACTGAAGCGAGATTTGACTTCAAACTTCCCACTGTCCAAACTTTGGAAGAGCTTGCTTTCAGGGAAATGGAGCTGAGCACCTTCACTAGGAGGGGAAAGGGTGAGAAAGATCAAATAACTGTCAGTAAGAAAAGCACTGAAAAAGCGCTGCCTCAGCCCCTGCCTGCCTGCCCTTACCCCGCCGCCTTCCCCGGCCCAGCCGGTCCCTTGGGAGAAGCCCAATGCCGCACGGGGGACAGAGGAGCGTCTCCTCCGGCTGGAATCCGTCTTTCCCCGGTGCCAGCTGGCACGGGGCGGCCGGACGGGCCGGGAACGGGGCGGGCACCGGGGCCACGCACCTGTGCCACCCCCGCCGGGGCCGGGGGGCACCGCCCCGCCCGGGGCCCGGAGCAGCTGCG
>VWPU01010515.1:0-112738 GCA_013398955.1 Callaeas wilsoni
CCCCGGCGGCAGCGGCGGGCACGGCTGCGACCCGCCTCCCCAAAACCTCCGCCGGGAGCTCCCCGCGCTGCTCCCGCCGCCTCCGCCCGTCCCTCGGCGGCAGCCGGGCCCCAGGCGAGCGAGCCGAGCCGAGCGGAGCGGAGCCGAGCCGAGCGGAGCGGAGCGGAGCGGAGCACCCGGGCACACGCCGCGCCCCCCGCACCCGCTCACGGGCACACGCCGCCCCTCGCGCGCGGAGACACCCGCCCCGCACACGCACACACCGACACACACTGACGCACACCGACACACACCCCGCACACAGAGAGACACACGCCCTACACACAGAGACACCCCCGCACACCGACACACACCTGGCACACCAACACACACCCAGCACAGCGAGACACACACCCCATACACTGGCACCCACCCCGCACACCAACACACACCCCACACACCGACACACACCTCGCACACAGCGAGACACACGCCCTACACACAGAGACACCCCCGCACACCGACACACACCTGGCACACCAACACACACCCAGCACAGCGAGACACACACCCCATACACTGGCACCCACCCCGCACACCAACACACACCCCACACACCGACACACACCTCGCACACAGCGAGACACACGCCCTACACACAGAGACACCCCCGCACACCGACACACACCTGGCACACCAACACACACCCAGCACAGCGAGACACACACCCCATACACTGGCACCCACCCCGCACACCAACACACACCCCACACACCGACACACACCTCGCACACAGACACACACACACCCCACACACCGACACACACGCCTGGCACACCAACACACACCCAGCACAGCGAGACACACACCCCATACACTGGCACACACCCCGCACACCAACACACACACCACATACACCCCAAGACACCCCACCTACACACACAAACACCCCCCAATACACACCCCACTCAAGTGCAGGTACAGCCACACCTCACACACCCACCCACATCCATCCTCCATTCACAGCCTCACATGGGTGCAGCCACCCCTCACACACACACACACACACACACACACACACACACACACACGTTCCCATTGCATGTACACATGTGCCATCTCCTGTGTCACTCACACACCCAGACCCCACACACACCCTCACACTTCCACACCCGCACCCACACTGGTTTGGGCTGGGACGGAGTTAATTCTCTCCCCAGTACCTGGTGCAGGGCCGTGTGCTGGGTTCAGTGTGAGGATGCTGTTGCTCACACCGCTGTGCTGTAGCTGTTGCTGAGCAGGGCTCACCCCAAGCCAGGCACGGTGCACAGGGAGCCGGGACAGAGCAGAGCCAGGACAGCCGCCCTGAAGCGGCCAAAGGGATACCACAGTGTCCTGCCCAGTATGGGAACTGGTGGAGCTGGCCAGGGTCATTGATCACTGCTGGGGGACAGGCTGGACAACTGTCAGCAAGTGGTCAGTGACTGTATTGTGTGTGTATTGCTTGCCTTTATTGGAGTTTATTCCTGTCTCCATTTTGTATCTCCCTTTTCATTACAATTGAATCACGATGATGATGATAATGTTAATGATCATATTTTATTTTACTTCAATTATTAAGTTGTTTTTATTTGAACCAACAGGTTTTGCCTTCTTTCCAGTCCACCCCATCCCACTTGTGGAGTGTGTATAAGTGAATGGCTGCATCGTCCTTGGGGGGCTGGACTTAAACCCAGACACCCACAGTTCCCTCACACCCCTCAGGGCCCGGCCTGGCCCCCACTGGGGGGGTCCTGTCACAGGGAGGTTGAACCGTGAGTGTCCCAGAGCCATCAGCACCTCCCGGCACAGCACCGGGTGACACCCTGGCCAGGGACCAGCTCTCAACCTGAACTCTCCACCATCTCAAACCTTTGAGTCCATATCTCCTCCTGGTTTACCTGCCACTTTGGCTCATGGATGTCAAAGTCTGTCAGACAACTGAGCAAGGCTCCTAACTTCTTTAAAAACAGATTCCAGTGAATTCCAGCTGTCACCTTCTCCCTGGCCAGGATAGCTTGCCTATGGCCAACCGAAGGAACTTTTTCTCTTTCCCTTTCCCACTGACCCCCCAGCTTATACTGGGGATCACTTCTCCCCTTCCTGCACCTCGAGCTGAATGCAGGACTTTCCTTAGACCAGGAGAGAGGAACTGACCTCTGAAAGGAACTAACCAGAGAGAGGTCACACTGATCCTGCCTCCACTGTCACACTGTGACACTCCCACAGCCAGATCCACTACGGGCAGGACCACACCCATGTGGGAGTTCTGTCCCCTGCGGTTCTGTCCTGGGCACAACATCACGGCATTAAATTCTTTTTCCTTTGTAAGCACTGTAACTGTTAAAATGAGCCTTTCTTACACTTCATGCTCTGAGTCTTGATGCTCAAGAAGAGTCTGTAATTGCCCTTATAGACCCATCAAACCACTGTCGTGCCCTTTTAATGATCAAAATCATTGCCAAACTCCCCTAAATTTTGCTGTGATATTGTTAAAAGATGAATAATACATGCTCACACTCTGAATTTGTTCTACCTCACTCATGCTTCCCTTGAGGAAAGACTTTACTTGCTACAGCCTGTGCACAGGGACCACTTTGTGGATGACAGAGATGTAGCCACCTATGAGGAGAAATGCAACCACAGCTTTAATGGGGAACAAAAACATGACACAGACAATGCCAGGCTCCCTAGCTCAAAGCTCCAGAGCCCACCAGCAGCCTTGCCAGGAATGCACCACCTAAATCAGTCACAGCATCGGGACAAACTCTTATTCCCCTGCAAACAGCACTGGAGTCCACTCAATATTTTATCGTGAAAATGTTGAGCTGCCCTCCCTGTCCTCTGAGGTTCTGAGCAGCACTGAGTAAATAATTCACAGCAAATCATTTATTCAAAACTTCTGCCTGTGTTTTGTGTCAGTCCAAGAACACAAAATTATGTTCTTCCCATTCAGGTTCAGTCAACCTGGGTTTTAGGGTTATGGGTTTGAGTTCCAAGGGCTGGGACACGTGAGGGGCTGCTGCAGGGGTTTCACTGCGCTGTCTCTATGTGTACGTGCTGAGTGAGTGCAGTTGGCTATGACATCCATTTGTCCCTGTTCCAGTGGGATGAGCTGAATTTACTGTCAGGGAACAGCCTTGAGCCCAAGGAGAGAGTCCATTTAGCAGCTAAGATTAGGTTCAGATTACAGACAGAAAATAGTTCTAGTGAGACAAAAAATTAAAGCAAAATCCTCTGGTTATTGTGCAGAGACAACACAGGAGGGGGCTTCTCCAGCCTTCGCTTCCGAGTGGTGCCATCAGTGTCCTCTCCTATATTCTCTCTAGGATTTTTATTATGCTGCCTTTTACCGCAGATCCTGGCCCTGGGCTCTGCCCAAGAAGTGACTCCTACAAATTGTCCACAGTGTGGAAGAGCAAAAGGTTGATTTCTGCGCATGTAAAAGGGTGCCATGCCATCCCAGGGGGTGACAGGAAAAGCTGATGCCACCCTGTTAGCAGGGGAACAGGGCAAAACTCCAGGGAAACTTCACTCAAAAAGCAATGCAAAAGACCCCCCAAAAATCCCACAAATGCAGGTGATTAAAAAGCAGTGCCATTTTTGAAACACCGTACCAACCCAAACTCCATTTTAAAAGGCTATATATGTCTATCTCATTTGGGAATTCGTCCCTCCGGAGCCACCTGAACTCAATTAACCCTCAAGGACCAGATTTCCGTGTACACCAAGCTCCGGCAGTGCATGGTGGCACTGGTGTCAATCAGAATCAGGCCCAGTGGAGCACTGACAACCCATTTTGTGTCACAAAAGCTGTCTGGTGCCAGTAATCTCAAGAACAATAACAAGTAAAATGGGCATGATTATTTATTTCCCATTTCTTTACCAGAAAGTGGACAGTTGCTGAGCCCTAAAAATGGAAAGGGAAGCAGTCATCCTTAGAAATAAAGCCTCTGGAAAAATGCCTTTTATTTCACTGAAAAAATGTGTTTTCCTTCATTGTGCAGAAAGGCAGATTTTGCATATTTTAATTAGATCGGTTGAAAACTTGGGAAAAAAAGAACCTGCTTTGCTGTCAAGCTCCTTAGTGAAGAAAAGTTCTGAAAGTTCAGGAACTTGGAGAGAACTTTAAATCTCCATGGCTAAAAATAATCCATCCCTTAAGAAAATGCCATAGATGATTTTTTTTTTATATCATCGCTGCCTTAGATGACTTCAGGTCATCAGAACATGGAAATCAAAGTAGGAAACTGAAAATCTTTTTCTTTTCAACTTTCTGGTTCTTTTCAGAATCTTTTTGCTGCTAACTGGGCAGTGGGTAGTCCCTGCAGGGCTGCCATTCCACTTGGATTTGCAAGAAGTGGTGCAGCTTGATGAAATACAGCTTGACAAGACGTTTGGAGCTACAGCTGGTGGTGCAGACATGAGCGGGAGGTTTCTGTGCCTCCTCTTCAGTATTTTAATTTTTCTCTGGATTACCTTTATTAGCATTATTTTAGATTCTGTCTTTTTTGCTCCACTGAACACACACTGAGCAAACACCCCAGGCTCTGCTGGTGGCAGAAGGGACAGCTTGGCCCATGACAGTGCAGAGCCTCGATTCACGTCAGGGGAAGATCAGGCTGCAGGACTTACACCTGCTGCTCCCACTGAACTGCACAGGAAAATTAGTTTAATTCCCGTTGTCACAATGTTCCTTCCATCCTGCAATGGATCACAGAGTCACAGAATCAGCAAGGCTGGAGAAGATCTCTAATGTCATCGAGTTCAACCACCACGTTCACTACTAAACCATGTCCCAAGTGCGGCATCCACACAGCTTTTGAGCTCTTCCAGGGATGGTGATTCCAGCACTTCCCTGGGCAGCCTGTTCCAGTGCTTGACCACCCTTGTGATGAAGGAATTTTTCTTAATATCCATTCTAAACCTGCCCTGGTGCAACTTTAGTCCTGTTGCTCGTTCATTGGGAGCAGAGCCCGACCCTCCCCGGCTGCCCTCTCCTGTCAGGGAGTTGTGCAGAGCCACAAGGTCCCTCCTGAGCCTCCTTTTCTCCAGGCTGAGCCCCTTTCCCAGCTCCCTCAACCTCTCCTGGTGCTCCACACCTGTTGCCCGAGGGGTTTGTCTCCATTTCCGTGTTAGGTCCTTTTTCCCTTTTGCTAACACAGCCTTCACAGCTCTGACTCGCTGCTGCAGATGGACACAGCCCGGCCCGCTGGGCTGCCCACACCCAGCCGGGTGTTTTCTGGCAGGGCTGAGCCTGAGCTGCAGCATCTCACAGGTGCTGGCTCCTGCAGCACCTCGGGGAGCGGTGGCACAGCTCCTTAACAGATCCCTGCTCCTTAACACATCCCGGCTCCTTAACAGATCCCGGCTCCTTAATAGATACCTGCTCCTTAACACATCCCGGCTCCTTAACAGATCCCAGCTCCCTAACAGATCCTGGCTCATTAGCAGATCCCTGCTCATTAACAGATCCTGCTCGTTAACAGATCCCGGCTCCTTAACAGATCCCGGCTCCTTAATAGATACCTGCTCCTTACCACATCCCGGCTCCTTAACAGATCCCGGCTCCTTAATAGATACCTGCTCCTTACCACATCCCGGCTCCTTAACAGATCCCTGCTCATTAACAGATCCTGGCTCCTTAACAGATCTCAGCTCCTTAACAGATCTCAGCTCCTTAACAGATGCCTGCTCCTTAACACATCCCGGCTCCTTAACACATCCTGGCTCCTTAACACATCCCGACTCCTTAACAGATCCCAGCTCCTTAACACATCTCATCTTGTTAACAGATCCCTGCTCATTAACAGATCCTGCTCGTTAACAGATCCCGGCTCCTTAACACATCCCAGGTCTGTAACAGATCCCGGCTCATTAACACATCCCAGCTCCTTAACAGATCCCGGCTCCTTAACAGATGCCGGCTCCTGAACACATCCCGGCTCCTGAACACATCCCATCTCGTTAACAGATCCCTGCTCGTTAACAGATCCCTGCTCATTTACAGATCCTGCTCGTTAACAGATCCTGCTCCTTACTGCCGTGCTCCTGGTGGCCGGTGCCGCTGTCCCTGTGTGCCTCATGGGCTGATGTGTGCGGACCCCTCCCTGTGCCCCGCTCCCTGCCCGGAGCCCCGCAGGACGCGCTGATCCTGGCACGGATGCCTGAGCCCAGTGCGAGTCCTCAGGAACCCCCACGGACACGCCCGTGGCTTCAGTACACCTTGGAATTGTCAGAAAGGAATCAAAGGCCTTGACCTGGCAATAAATCTCCTGGGAAGAGCACGGTGCAATGGCACACAGTGCCAGGGAACTGCAGAGGGCTTGGCAGCCAGGAGCGCTCAGGAATGTGAGAATATTTGTATGAGACCAAAGGAGTTTAATTCCCACCTTCCCACAATTCACCTCTAATTTTAGCCTTTACGACGAATACCTTTGAAGTGTCATCTTTATGCTCTCTTGCCCTGGGTATCTGTCTTCAAACTTGGCCTCTTCCTTAGTGTGCAATTATTAATTCCTTTTGAAAAAGAGTTTTAGGTATTAGAAAGAAATTCTTTAGCTATGAGGGTGGTATGGCACTCGAGAGGTTTCCCAGAGAAGCTGTGGCTGCCCCTGGATCCCTGGCAGTGTCCAAGGCCAGGTTGGACGGGGCTTGGAGCACCCTGGGACAGTGGAAGGTGTCCTGCCCATGGCAGGGGGGTGGCACTGGATGATCTTTAAGGTCTCTTCCAACTCAGACCATTCTGGGATTTTGTGATTCTATCTATAATTACTCTGGAGCTAGGCATGGTTATTTTGTATTAAGTGACTGGAACTATTTTACATTCCATCACTGCCACGTATTATTTTTGCTATGTTTAGTCCTTGGTTCACAGACTTCCTTTCCCCAGCAACTCCGAGCCACCCTGTATTTCAAGAAAACCACTGAAACCTCTAGATAGAACTGGAAGCTTAGGGGCAAAGTCATTGCTTTCACCCCATGCCAGCTGGGCAAAAGCAAATGCTGTCAAATGCATGCCTGAGAGGGCAGTGAAAAGGGTTTGCTCTCAGCTATACCTGCAGAGCTGCAGTGTTTGTTTCCCCCAGGATCATATTCCCCATCCACAGCCTCAGGGTGAGCCCAGGGGAGACACCAGAGGCAAGACAGGTGTGGGGATTTGGGGTGCAAACTGAAATGCCAAGAAGGAAGGTGATCCCCTCTGTACCGGGTGGTGTGTGCCCAGTGCTTTAGAGATAACGGGGTCATTGCAAAATCCACAGTTGGCTCCACTTCAGACACTCAGCACTGTCAAAGCAAAGGTATTTTGAAGGGGATCTGCTGTGGGGGGTGGCTGCCTGGTGATATGGATTGGAGAGTTCAGCCAGAACTGCCCAAACAATATCTGAAAATGCTGTGGAACCACATAGCTCTGTACTGTGCCTGTCCCAGTATTTTATATATATATAAATCTATGCTTCAAATGGATGCAGCTTACACTCATCTGTATTCAATTAGGATTTGCATATTGGGGACATCAAATCCTGTGCCCTATCCTTCTCAGGGCTCTGTTCTGGCTGAGTTGGAGAAAAAAAAGGCAGAAAACCACACTGTGGATGCAAGGGGAATAAACATCCTGGAGAAAATCTTCCAATCTCTGCTGCAATCGGCTTCTGTGCTGGAGCAGAAGGGATTAGATCCCTCAGAGGAAGATAAACTTCTGTCTGACTTGGTGGAGCAAACTCTCACTTTACAGATAAATCTCCCTGTGTGCCATCTTCAGGGCTGTTTATCCTCTGTGCATCTCCCAGGCTAATTACAGGCACTGGCTGTCTTTGTGTGCAGTGTCCTGCAGTTTTGAGCATTGTGCTCTTGTTTTTTATGTGCCACGAAAATCAGGGACTCAGGAGAAGTCTGCAAATGCAGAATATGCAATAAATAGCTCATGAGTGTCCACCCTTCCTTCTGTGCATCTATTTCACCTTCCCAAACAGAATAATTCCCAACTTTTCTCTCTCCCCGTCAGCAAGGACAGCTATTTTAATTTGGGATTTTGTCTTTTCATCTCTTTGACCCTCAAGTCTCTCATACTGAAGCAGCATTGTGGTTGTCCAGGTCCCACCAAGAAGCCTGGTGTGCCCCTGCAGCTCTCACCTGCAGCCAGACTCTGATATCATTTATGCATTGAACCTAAGCAAAATATTGATTTCAGTGCTGTTTCTCATGATTTACATTTGTGTAACAAAATTGTTCCTGCTACAAATATCCATTTTCTCTCCAATTTAATGGAAATATGATTCTTCATGTGGGAATAATTCTGTTTGGCTTTTAGAACTGGCTGCACTGGGGACTGAGTTTACCAAGTAAATAACCTCCTGACTCTGCATAGTCCAGACTACAAATTATTCTTTGGGAATAGGAACCTCTCACTTTCCTGTGGCAAACTTTTACAAAAGGAGTCCACTCAGTCATGTTGTCATACCTTACACAGTTATTAATGAGCTCAGGGATGGAGACACAGTAGAGGGGTAATACACTAATGATCTTATTGATTTTATTGCAAACTTGCAGGTGTCATGGCATTTAAAATTGCAGTTGAGGACAAAAAGAACTATTTTTGTAAGGAATCAGCATCTATCTGCAATTTCAAATCATGGTATCAAAATGGATCCTTTAGTAGGAGCCTTTAAAGTCATTTCCTTTGCTTGTGCAAAGCCTCTACTACTTTGCTCTTAGTATTTCTACCCAATATATTTTACTGCCTTCTTTTCTTTTTATGACCCCATTTTTATTTACAGTACAGCCCTTAATTTAGTAGTGCTGACACAGTTACATTTGCAGCAATAGCTTAATTACCATATATTCATGAATAGGGTGGTTAGGGATAGTAGCTACAAAACATGACAGATTCATTTGCATTATTATCATTAGCATGCTGCACAAACGAGTTTATGTTTGGGAAGGAATTGTTTAATGGGGCTATATTGGTTCCATAAGAACCCAAGACTGGAGGAGAAGACTGGAGCTGCCACTAGCACCACACTGGCCTGAAACCTCTGCAAATTGCACCGTGATCATGCTGACAGATGGTATGCAATGCCATTTTCCTACTCAGCAGAAAATGGAAAAATATAATAAAGACACGACAGAGATTAGAGTCTTTATCAATGAGACTCGAAATCTAGTGCACCATATGCTTGGTATAAAAAGAAACATTCATCTGAAAAAATTAAAGCAGAGCATAGGCTGAATTTATCTGTTACTCTTTGTAGACTTCATGGTTAGGTTTTAATCCATAATTTTAAACATAAGTGTAACTGCAGTGGGTGATAACGTGGTGCTCCAGCATCTTCCTTGCTCTCTAGTAGCAAGTCCTTCCCTCACTGCTCTGAAAAGGAGACTGTCTCGGAGCTTAGGTGGTTTTGTCAGCAGGAAATGGGCTGGCACCACCTGGTGCTCCCAGACCGTTTGTTGGTGGCAGACCCGACCCAGGGCCCGGGGGCAGAGGGATCTGAGCCAGCAGAGCCTGACCTTTCCTCTGGCAAAGGCCCAGAGACGCATCTTCGAACATCCACAGCCAAGGCTGGTGTTTCTGCCAGCATTATTGTGGCTGCTCTTTACTGGGTGTTCCTTAGTGGCAACAGATGAGGCTTGCTGAATGCTTGAAATGCAGGCTTACAAACTCTGTTGATTAATAGATCCCTTTCAGTATCGTGCAGGGGTAGCCATCATTCCTGGTAAAATGCCAATGGCCAGCTCAGGTGTAAGGGAAATTCTGGAGCACCACTGACTGTACATGATCCATCCCTGGGCACACGTTTGCTGCACAAAGTTGTAGAGCTCCAGTCACTGAGATACTCAGGTGTGTCCCAGGAAAAGTCCAACTGGAGTTACTGCACTTGCTGAAAATAAGGTGTTTACTGAAGAGCACCCAAATTCTGGAGCAGGGATCAGGTCTGAGGGAGCAGGGAAGCCCAAATGCTGCTGTGGTTGTCCCTTGAGGACATGAACGCTGTTTATGCCATGAGATAAAAGTGGCTGGGAAGGCTGATGGCAGACAGGGATGATGACTCTGCTCCCACTGGGGCAAGGGGAGATTTCCCAGCCTTAGTGATCAATTTGCAGTACACAAAACTAGTGATTTGGAAAAGTAACCATTTTTCCCCCTCTTAACCCTACCTGGTTTTGGGGTAGGCACTAGACTGAGCAACAGCTTCTTTCAACCACGCTCACATGAGAGAAAAGGAACTTTTTTGGAATAGGTAGAGGGGCCATTCAGCTCATTTTCATTCTCTTCTGACACTCCAGAATAAGACAAGAGAAGAGATATGTTCAGTTTTCTTATTCATCCAGATGAGATTGCTGAGACAGCAGGGCTGTAAAACCCACAAATTGTACCTGACTGAGCCCTAGGAAAGCTGCATCGCAGACAATGACTGTACAGATATTTGCAGTACAGCTTGTGTGGAAAACTGGTGTGGGGGAAGATTTTCTGGTTAAAAACTGAGCTCATCCGTGTTAGGAAACACTGAGGTGCTGGGTCTGTGCCTTTTCAAAGATCAGTCATAAATCACTGCTCAAGAGGGGCACCTCCAAGGCCTCAGTGCTTGTAGTCAAATCCTGCTCACACCTGGTTTCTGTGGCTGATACTAAAGACAGTCCCTTATCTACATCAGGGGTCTTACCAGTTTAACCCAAATTCCCTTGTTCTTTTTGCCCCTGAATCAGAAAGCCCTAACCACTTAAAGACTGTAAATCCCATAATTTCTTGCCATTTTAGGTCTGCACTGGTTATGTGCAGCACGGGTGAGAGAGGCTGTGGATAAACCCTTCGCTCAGAAGCTGGCAATGTCCGTGCTGGATCGTGCTGGAGGTGACTCCAGCAGCCAGGACAGATTGCACAGGAGCCAAGCAGACAGCCACACTTTCCTAGGAAATGCTCCCAGGCTCCCACATGCAGCCCTGACACTTCCCAATCCAGACATTCTATCCTGGTATTTGAGATCCCTCAATCATGTTTTCTTTCTTTAACCTTTCCCCGCTTGCTTTCGAGCTTAGTAATCTCCCAGCACCCACAGCATCCTGTGGCAAGGAGTTCCAATGTAAATATTCTCCTAAAACCTTTTTCTTTTCTGATTATCTGCTTGTTGTCTTCCACTCCTGGAGTCCTGATTGACTCCCGCCCAGGCAATCCTATGACCCTGGATGTTCCTGGCTTTCGGATGTGTCAGCAGGATGCACTTGTCAGGGTTGCAAAAGCATTCCTTTGGAATAAGACTTGGTCTCTGTGTTCCCAAGCAGCAAAACCCCACTATATTACTCAGCAGTATATTCATGCTATAAATACACTTTTTTTTCGCATTAATTCATCCTTATTTACCACAGCAGATAACAGAACTCCGGGCTCAGATCCATGCAGCAATAAAAAACGACAGAAATTTCTCCCAGATTATAAAGATTTGTCATGTTGTCACTACGTTTATTTTCTCCATCTATTTCTCTCCTTTCTGTGCATTGCTTTATGCTCTGCAGGGCCCTCAGGGGAGGAAGAGAGGGTATTGTTTTGAAAAATATAAGGGTTTTTTGATTAAAGGATACAAAATTAATTTGCTTCACAGAGCCTGGAAGCATATTATTTGACAACTGTACTTCAGTGAACAAACACAGCACACATGGCCAAATTCATCATGTTGATCACCAGACCCTGGCCATTTGTTCTCCAGACTGGGACGTCTCTTTTGCAATTAGAGAATGTGAATTTGGTAAAACACATGGAAACACAGGTTGTTTCTTTCACTAGCTTGCACAAGGCTGGAGGAACAACGTGGCTACAGCTGCCACTGAACTGGGAAGAGCGTTGGAGCACAGCACTGGCCACACTGGTGGGACTGGACACCACAAAGACCAGTGCTGGAGACTGAACCACCCTGACTCATAACCCCAAACTTAGGTTTAGTAGCAGGGTTTAGTTTAGGGTTAGGTCTTAACTAACCTGCAGAGATCAGAAGAGTCGCAGTGGTTTTCTCTGAAGAGTAGACTTTTCCCATTTAAAGGATTGGGAATTGAGATTCAGAGCCACGTCTGGATGGACACCAGAGCATCACCACTGCCCTCATGCTGGGCCACATCCCAGCGACCAGGCACTGCACTCTGGGGTTATTTTGGGTGTGTGATGCTCTCAAAACAGAGCACAGCCGGTCCTTGGGCAGACACCATTACCAACTGGGAAACAAAGCTGAAGACAATGTGCTTTTTTGGGTGTTTATATACCAGAAAATGGGGGAGAGGTCTGTGTGGCTGCCCTGCCTGGGAAGGCACCTCTGTACCGTGCTGTCCCTGCAGAGGCAGCTCCGTTGGTCCCAGCTGGGACATCCCCTCGATGCACAATAGTTACATTGCCTGCTAAGCCTCCGTTTTGCTTTGTGTTTTGAGTGCAACAAGGAAGAGCCCAAAATTACTCACACAGGCAGCAATGTCACTATGGAAACAAGGAGACAGTTTAGCCTAGTTTGGCCAGTATTGACAGAGCTGCTCTAATAACCCAGAAGCTGGTGCGACCCTGGATGTCTGCAGAGAGCTCTTGAGGAGCACAAATCCTTAAATCTTCTAAAATATCCATGTATTGGGCCTAACAGACATTATCAGCTCTTTCCTATTCTCACAGTGCCTTACCTAAAGGACTTTGGGAGTGCACGGATGGGATGAGACCTGAGCAATCCTTGTGAAGACACCCTGTCTTCCTGTCCCAGCCTTTCCACTGGATCAGATGTGTCTCTCCACCAGTGTGTGTTTAGAAATCACATGATGTTTACACGCACAGAGCAGGTCAGGTCTGTTTTCTGCAGCCCCAGCCTGGGCTCAGGTTGGAGAGTGTCCCATGGCACTTGTAAGCACAAAACACACTCTGCTGCAGGACCAGCAGTGACTCCTGCCATAGCAAACACATCTCGTGTGTACAGCACAACCAGTTCTGTCAACCCAAGTGAAAATAATGTTATAAAAACAAGTTGGATGAAATCCTGCTGCTTATGAGCCCTGGAGAGAGTGCACGTCCCCATCTCCCTTCTCCCCGTGATTTATTTGCCTCCATTTGCCTCAGTCCATGCAGAGAGCTTTCAGGAAGCTGCTGCTGTAACCATTTTTCTCTGCAGATGTGTTCTCTGTGGGGTCTTACCCCGTAGCCACTTGTCTGCAAGAGGAGCATGAGGAATACATGGAGATGAGACCCTTCCTGCAGATCAGCACCAGCTCTCCCTGCCAGCACAGGCTCTCACACCTCCTGTGGTATGAAACCAATTTAAGTTGAAAATACAATTAGAAGCAGTAATTCTGTGATGTCAGTGTTTTAAATACCTTCCAGACAGCTCTGTACCAGAGAGAAACTCAATGTGGCATCCAAGCGGATGGTCCCCAAAAAAGGGTGAGTGGGAATAAGCTCCCAAGGACCCCTTTCCTGCCAAAGGTGGGGAACATGCTCAGGGCTCCCACTAATCCCAGACACCCTCAGCTTGAGCCAGTTTCCCTATGGCAAACAAAATAATGAGTCTGATCGAGATGGTTTTGCTGGTTTTATTGCTTTTTGGGGCCAATTATTGGTGAAGAAGGAAAAGAGAAGGAAAAGACAGCTTTTAACCATCCTGGGCGGATCAAACCTTCTCTGTCCTAGAATACCAGAAGTGCTTGGTGGCCCCAGAGCTCCTGCAGGGAACCTGGACCAAACCTTCTGCCTAAGAAGTGTTTCCAGCCATGCTGGGAGCTGCAGGGGAGAGCTTCGGGGGATGTGCTCTCGCCTTAATCCACGAGCCACACCCAGCTTTGGCTCAGCCTTTGGACACAGAACTTGCTCCGGTGCTGTCAGTCACCATCCACCCCTGAACAGCAAGAGAAAGCAAAAGCCTTCTGTCTTTTCAAGCCTTCCCCCAGCTCAGGTCAAAGTTAACTTGCAGGGATGATTTTTGTCCCTCTGTCCATGGAAGCAGCTAAGCCAGCGCAGGGGTGGGAGCTGAATTTGGGGAGAGGAGTAAGAGGCACACACACAGACACACGCTTCCAGCCCAAATTTCCTTAGCATGCATTAGAGGATGCTTTCACTAAAAACCACGGAGCTGTGATCAAAGGTTGGCATCATTTCAGAAAGGAATGATTTCCTCCAGAAAAGTATAGTTTTTAAAGATAATTAATTGACCCATTTCAGCTTTTGCTTTTATTATTTTTTCTTTTATCTATTTCCTCAGCCCATCATTCCTAATCTGTAACTGTGTCATCTTTTACACAATCGCATTTCTTACAATAGGCAGCTTAAAAGAAAATTAATCCTAAAGAGTCAAATCTATCCTGGTCCTTTCTGGGCTCATGTTTCTGATCTGATCCATTTTTTCCATGCTGCTCAAAAGCAATGGAAACAAATCTTCCTGCAAATCACTGCCTCCTTCAGCCTGCGATTCCTCTTATATGATTCATTTAGTTCTGTATAGGAAATAAAATGAGGTGAGATGATAATTTTTTTCCCACTGAGGCAAGTTTATATTGGGACTTCCTGGAGTCCAGCACTTCTTACTCTTCTTACTCTCACTGTGTTACTACTAAAAACACACAGGAAAGTGAGCTGGTGAAGAAGAGCTGTGAAAAACGCGAGGGATCTGCCAGGTTTCTCCATGTTAGGAAACACAAGGGCTTTGTCTCAGGCTGCTCTAGTAAACAGAATGAAAAATGCAGAGTGAGAGATGGAATAATCTCCCATGCACAGTATCATTTCTGTGGGAGGAAGACGTCTGCACCGTTAGTTATACTGAACATGTTCTCCTTTGCCTGCATTGTGCTTTCGAGTCTTGACTCTCAGAAAGATTCCCCTTGGAGAACGCTGAAATGAAAGACTGAATCAAGAATGAATTAATTGTGCTCGGTAATTGTAATGCTCACGTTACCTGGTCCTTGGGAGCAGTGAGAGGAGCAGCTGCTGCTCTGCCCTGGCAGGTTCTGCTCCCTGCAGCCAGGGAAGAGCTGAAGGTTTGATTCAATGCTCCCTTCAGTCCGCAGCATCTCGGGGAGCACGTGAAACTTTTGCTGATGCCAAAGTGGTCCCTGCCCTGGGATGAGCCTGGGCAAAATGCAGGGTCCTGCTGAGCTTTGCCAAGGTCTGCTCTACTGCAGAGGCACTTCAAATTTAGCCAGGAAGGCTGTGGTGAGGAAGCATCACATACAAACTGGTATTTCAGCATTGACATGTCAGCTTTCGGCCCTTTTCAGCTCTCCAAGTCCCTTCACAGGCTGGAGGTCACCCTGGCAGGTTGACCAGGGCTGCCACCAGTGACCTGATCAACCTGCCCTCTGGTGACCCCTCCCATCCCAGCCTACCATGGCAGTGGAAGTTGGTGGCTTTAATTTAAGACCCAAATAGTGCTGTGAAAGCTCCACTCTCCCACTAAAAATCATCCTTCCCAAGCCCAAGTCGCTTGCCACCAACTGGGGAAATTATTCCTCTTTGTTGGACACTTTGATGTGAGGCATGGATGCTGTGGCAGGCTGCTTCCCCTCTTGGAGCACCATTTGGCTTCACACACAGCATTCTCTGGGCCTGGTTCGTGGCCCAGAAGCCAGTGGGAATGTCTTGGGTGCATGGTGAGCCCTCAGTGTGCCTCGTCCCNGTAGCCGGGCCAACAGAGCGAGAGATCCAATTAAATCATTCCATGTTTTATGTGTGTATATTGCTTTGCCAATCGTGTAATGTGTGGACGCCTGGACAAGGGGAGCACAGTGTATAATAAGGGTGCTTGGGGGAAATAAAGTGGCTTCTGCTGGATTCAGATTGGATCGTGCGGAGTCCGTTTACTTCCACACTTCCCAAGCCCAAGTCACTTGCCACCAGCTGGGGAAATTATTCCCCTTTGTTGGACACTTTGATGTGAGGCATGGATGCTGTGGCAGGCTGCTTCCCCTCTTGGAGCACCATTTGGCTTCACACACAGCATTCTCTGGGCCTGGTTCGTGGCCCAGAAGCCAGTGGGAATGTCTTGAGTGCATGGTGAGCCCTCAGTGTGCCTCGTCCCGGGGAGAGATTGCGGCGTCCCTTGTCACCAGATGTGGCGGGGAGCACTCTGTAAAACTGGTTGTGAAAATAAGAGTAGTCCCAAAAGGTTTGTGTCAGTATTATTGCCCACTAAACCTGCCTACTCTTAATTTTGGAAGTGTTTGTGCTGCGCTGCTCTGAGCTTGTCAGATCTTTCATTCAGCACAGGCTGTCTCAGACTAGTCCAGAGGTTACTGCACACTCAGGGTGTGCAGTGGGGAAAAGGGAGGGAGAAAAGACATCTGGAACTTGGATATTCCCTGCAAAAAAGTGCTGTTTCTTACCCACAAATCAAGTGCTCTTTGAATTTCCAAGGCTCACCTCCTCTTCCAAAGTGGCACAGAAAGGTCCCCAACCCCTCAAAAGAGTCTTATGCCCATTGACTTTACAGCACATGGGAGAGCAAACCATAATGAACACAGATTGTCAGGAAAGTCAGAGATCAGCCTGAGAGAACATTTTGGCTCTGGGTGCAGCAGTGCCAAGTCAGAAGACAAGCAGATACACACAGCTCAACTTTTTTCATAGGAGCACAATTTAAATGGATGTCATCCCTATATATTTTTAGCTTTTAATGTGAAGTTTCACCACTTTAAAATTAACTTCACATCTGACATATAATGATGTGATTGTTCATCTCATCTTTGATTCTGCACTAGCTGTTGGAATTCAAGACTCCTTTTTCCTCTTTCTTGAGTGTGTCTTAATAACAAAGTTCAGTTTAAAAAAAAAGTTGGTCTTCATATGCATTTCCCATGCGTGTGTAAAACTCACAGGCAGCTTCAGAGCTGCCTCCTGATCTGAAAGCCCTCCATGGGTTTTTATAAACTCTACAATATATCGCTGTCATTTCGTATCTAACAGCAGGTGCTATTAAAGGACATAAAATATGTCAACGTAACCCCCAGAGGAAGGGAGAGGAGCTTCGTGGTTGCAGAGCTTTGTGTGCAGCAGGAGAGTGACAAGTGGTGGGTGTTTGGTTCTGGCACGTTCTCCTGGCAGGCTCCTTGCCTCGAGGGGTGGAGAGTTACGGTACCACTCGTGTGGCACCAGCTCTTGATATATGAATTGTAAATTCAAATCCTTCCTTTTTTGGGGGGGAGTTTTTATCGAGGAAAAGGCAGGGCACTACTTCTTGTTTAGCAAACAGATCTCCTGATGTTCCCAAATGGGGAGGGAAAGGAAATCCCTAATGATACAGGAGTCATCAGTCATTGTCACACACAGTCAGCCAGGGTGTAAAGGCATCATTATCATATCAGTGTCACCCCTGGGCTCCAGGGAGAAGGTGGTGACAGACATTGTGACAAAGTCACAGAATCCCAGAGTGGTTTGGGTTGGAAGGGACCTTAGACCTCACCTCATTCCACCCCCCCTGCCATGGGCAGGCTCCCCTTCCACTAGACCAGGTGGAAGGTCTTGGAAGTCAGACCAATGATTTTTACTGCAACCTGGAAAACTTTTTCCCATGTGGTAAACTTGGAACAGAAAGAAGCCGGAAAAATTCCGAATTTAGATCCCATCTCTGAATTTCACTGGATCTGATATATCCCCGGGGCTCTGGGCTTGGCAGAGCAGAGGGTGCTGATATTACCTGCATTCCCTAAGTGTGGGATCTCTCCTCTGCAGTTGCGTTTCAGACATACGGCGAGATAAAAAAATTCTCCGTGGTTCTGTACACATGTATGTGTGTATATACAGATATATATATAAAAATATATGTTTATATGTGTGTATTCATCCACCCCTACTATGAATCTAGAGCACTATGTCCCTATAGCCCAAATTTAGATAAAGAGCGAAAAACAAGCTGGTTTTCACAGAATGGTTTGGGTTGGAAGAGATCTGCAAGATCATCTACTTCCAAACCCCCTGCCACGGGCAGGGACACCTTCCACTAGACCAGGTTGCTCAGAACTCCATCCAACCTGGCCTTGAACACTTCCAGGGATGGAGAAGTGTTCAAGTGTTCATTTCATCCTGGCAGCATCCAACAACAGAGGCTTTGTGCCTTTAGGAACTTTCTGCTACATCTGGCCTCTTTCTTGTACAGCACATGGAATGCAAGCTACAACCTAAAATACTCAGAGGAATTAAAAGCATAAAGGCTGTGGAGTTGTAAAGTGAAGGAAGGAAAACATTGGTTCACTGGTAAAAAGAAAGAAGGATTTATTTCCTATTTCATTCTTAATACATTGTGGGTAATGTCAGTGAGAGGCAAAATGCAAATAGCACCAGGAAGAACAGAAACATCCCCTAAATAAGGGTTTTTCACCCTTTAAGGGGAGAGCAGCTCTCTAAATGAAACCTGTCATGATTTTGGTATAAGAACAAGAAAGTGCAAAGGATGGCAAGAGATGTCAGTGTAAGTGAGGCATTGGGTGTTCTGAAGCTCGGGAGAGGATGTGTGCTCTCGAGCCAAAAGGTTGTCAGGAGACAGGGATGAGGCTCAGAGCGGCTGGAAACTGCTCAGGACTGGCAGGAGAGCACTTTCCTGCCTGCTGTGAACCCTGTCTCCTGTGCACAGTTTGAAGTAATACAAAGTAGGCTCTGGAGGAGATAAATTACTTTATTAGCTGTTTCTGACTTACTACCTCGCTCTGCCTGGAGATTGCTCTCTTCCATGAAGAGGGATTGGGAAGCTTCACCCTAAAGAGATTGGGACCACAGAGGGTCTGTGGGGTGTGGGTGGCAAAACCCACCCAACCTCAGTGTTACAACAGTATAGATGTACACCCACACACAGAGGCATGTATGTGCACTTGGGCCTGCTAAAATGCAGAGTAAACACTGTTACAGAACCATGTTTTCGTGTTGTCTTACGTTCTCAATATTATATAGAGAACAACAACAGAAACAGGGAAGGAAACAGGGTTTTTTTGCTCCAAGCAAAATAACTGCAGCTTTTGGCATATATTTAGCTGGAGAAAGGCAGAATGACATTAAAAAATAAGAAGAACAGAAAAGCACAAGCGCATTTTTCAAGTTAATTAAACAACCATAGCAGCCCAACTTTTGGTAGGTTCCTTTGAAATGCACAGAGTTATTGCTCTTGCTTTAAAGCTGACTGTAGAGCACATCCTCTAGCTTTACTCTCCCAGCCACCTGCTCTCTGTAGATGAGTCCAGCTGCAGTCCAAGGAATTGCAATAAAGCCCTGCAAGTGGAGCAAGGCAGAGAAAATGGGATGACTCCATGTCACATGTCCAAGGATGTCCTGGCACAACAGAAGGAGTCAGTCACGGGGTACCCTGGGTGCTGGGCGCAGCTGTGTCCTCTGAAAGCCCCAAATATCTCCAGTGAATGTGGCCCTCAAATAAGTTGCCCTGCTTTTACCTGTGCCGGGATGGGTCCAGAGCCTGCTGGGGCGTTCGCGACGGAAAAAAATGGCATTTTCCCTGTCACTTACCAAAGCCAGCCATTTACCGCAGTCTGTTTCATCTGAGGCTTTCCAGATGCTCCTGCTGTGCATTAATCACCACAGACACCCCGAGGATGGCTGGGAGAGCTGTGTGCTGCTGAGGCAGGCAGAGAGAAAGAGCTGGTGCGGACAACTGGAAGGCTTCAATCAAGCCATGCTGCAACTCTGAATGTGCCTGTGATTTAAGATCACAGAATTACAGAATGGTTTGGGGTTGGAAGGGACCTTAAAGATCATCCAGTTCCCCCCTGCCATGGGACACCTTCCACTGTCCCAGGCTGCTCCCAGCCCCGTCCAGCCTGGCCTGGGACACTTCCAGGGATCCAGGGGCAGCCACAGCTTCTCTGGGCACCCTGTGCCAGGGCCTCCCCACCCTCACAGGGAACAATCTCTTCCTAATATCCAATCTAAAGGTGCTGTTTGGTTTGTTTGCAGCGGTTTGCCTCAGAGAGCAGCGGGTGACACTGAGCTGGGGGTGCTGGTGGGTGTCCAGCGTGGCTGGGTGCTGCAGACCACCAGCGTTTGAGGCAGCAGATGTCGGGGTCCCAGAGGGAGCAGGGTAACACAGGCCAGGACCTCCTCCTCCTCCCTGAAAAACAAGAGTTCTCCATAAAGACAGAGATTTCTTTCTCCTCCTCACAACTTGGAACAGCACTGACAGCCAGGGCAGGGGGCTGGAAACGGGGAAATCATCTGGGAGCTGGAGGAGGCACAGAGAAAGCCTGGCAAGGTCAGGGGTGGGTGCTTTGGCAGGGCTGGGGCTGTGGCAGGGCTCAGGGCACTGCTTGCAAACGTGCCCTTTATCCAGGTGGCTGAAAGTGCGGCTTGGCAAGACAAAATCTGCATCATCCAACTGCACCGAGTGCCGTGGAAGAAGGCCAGAGGCTTTCTGGCTGAGTGGATGCACATTCCTGGCCCATAAAATGTTTGGGGGGAATATGGGCTCGATAGTGCTTTTTATGCATGCTGGCAACAGGTTTTTTAATAGGGTCACTACTCAGAATGGCTGTATTGGTTTTTATATTGTAATGTATATTCTGAAGGTATAATTCCCTGGAATTGTCACATTTATGGGAAAATCAATAACATTTTGAAAATTCTTTAATGTTTTATGTCATATGTGCTGCTTAAGTAAAATAATGGGCTTTATCCTCATTTACCAAGAATGATACCTTCATATTGAAAACCAATGTTTTAAAAAATTCATTTCCACATCAGATTTGAAGGTGGATATTTAATATATAGATACTAAGGGTTTTGATTAATATCTTAGTTCCCCTGTTCATAGAGCGGTGTTATTAATAATGACAAGGGAAATGGAGGCATTCTTTCACGCAGGTTTTTAATGGAAAATTTTATTTGAAAGTTTATCTTGGAACAACAGGCATTTCATACAAGAAAAAAAATATTGGGTAGTTTGCAGCCAGTTATCCTACCAAAAATCTCTTGCTCAGGAAGGTTTTGCTGAGCTAAGGGCTATTTCCTTCATCATTTCTCCAAGGAGGCAAGGGCATCTCAGCAAATTCTGCTGAACAGAGCATTGACAAGAGATGCAGATTGACATTACAGCCCAGAAAACGTCTACAAGCAGCTGTCACAGCATGTTCTTATTATCAAATCTCACATTTTATTGTCGCCAAAACCTAGATGAAATCTTTATGGCCCTCCATGACAACATCTCTGTATCAAATGGGAGGTTCCTATTCCCAGATCTAATGAGCCCTGAAACCTGCTGATGGCCCCAGGCAGAACACGGCCAGAGACGGATTTCAACAACATGGAATTTTGATAGAAATTTTGCTTTTTAGGTGGGAAGAAGGGCACATTTCTGTGAAAAGCATCTTTGCAGCGCTGGGGAGGGAGCTGGGAGTGCTGGGCTACGTGCTGCTCTCGTGGTCAGAGGTGCATCAGGCACACAGCCGAGCACATGGCTCTTTAATTGACTGCATAAATAACAATATAGGCTCGGAGGACGCAAACAGCCCAGCTGCGATTTGTGTCTCCCACAGAGCCCATCCCCGCCAATGCACCGCTCCCGAGACGCCTCCTTTAAAGGTGGCAGAGTCCAAAACCCTCCCCTGCCAAAAAAGTTTGGAACTGGCAGGAACCTCTCTGAGATCCCTTCTCCACAGCTGAATTCCCATATCCTCCCGGCAAGTGCCTCATGTGCTGTGAACATTTTATTGGCTCATTCCCTGGAGCAACCTACACACGGCTCCTGCCCATCCCTGCTGGCTGCTGTGCCCCGGGGAATTGTGCCTGGAAGCTCAGGAAAACCCATACGAGCTCTCCATCGAGCCACAACAGCAGTGGCCCGTCCAGTTAAGCAGAGGCAGGTGAACTTCCATGTGAGCCGAATGGGAAAATAGAAGAAAATTGCAAAGAAATACTATTTTTTTTTTTGCTTAAAATACATTTCCAGGCAATACTGGTTTCTTAAGATGTTCCTCTCTCAGCTTTTCTCTTGCTGGACCCATTCTGGTTTGCTGGATGCTGGAGATGTTGCTTGAGCAGCTTCTTCACGGGGCTGATGCAAGCCCAAATTCCCCCAGCCCATCCTTTCCCTCCCTGGGGAGGGAGGCAGGCTCGGCAGCAGAATTCAATAAAATGAGGATTTTCAGCCACACCGAGGTGATTGTAGCCAGAAGGACCAGAGCAGAGATTTAATCAGGGCAATGTGCTTTTAATTTGCTTTTTTTTCCTCTCTGTAACAGGCCCACTGAACAGCCTGGGAAGAGGAATAATTAATACATGAGGCCTGAGAGCAGCCTGGGTAGCAACTGCAAAAATTTCATTGAAAGCCAGGTTTAATTGTGCCTGCCAGCTCCCTTCCAGCAAACTGCTGCCACACCAAGTGCTTTGGAGGAAAAAGGGGACCATTTGCTGAACAGCTTTGATGTTCTGGGCTTGCTCAGGCTGCCCTGGAGGGCATTTCATAGAATCACAGGATGGTTTGGGTTGGAAGGGACCTTAAAGATCATCTCCTTCCACGCCCTGCCATGGGCAGGGACACCTTCCACTATCCCAGGGTGCTCCAAGCCCCGTCCAGCCTGGCCTTGGACACTTCCAGGGATCCAGGGGCAGCCACAGCTTCTCTGGGAACCTGTGCCAGGGCCTCACCTCCCACACACGGTGGAAATTCTTGCTGATATCTGGATCTAACTGGAGGGTTTCTCCCTGCTGGGGAGCCACAGAGCTTCTCTGCCTCAGTGTCTGAGATGCTGGGGAAGCATCTCTGTGGCCTGAACCCAGAGCAGCACAGAGCTTTAAAGCACAAAGAAAAGAATGACCCAAGGTCTTTCCACAGGCTTAGAGGAAAAAGCTGATGTTGTTCTTGTCAGTCTTTTTGAAAAACTAAACAGGGTCATTTTTCTGTAGAGCAGTGCAGATTTTTGTTGATGAAAATCTAGAAGGTTTTGAACTCCTTCAAAAAATACAGAATTCCCCATCTCCCTTTTTGCAAGCCAAAGTTACTGGATGTGCTTAAATGAGAATCACTGACATCAGTCCTCTGATCTGTATTTTGTGACGAATAAACTCACCTTCGAAACTCTCCTGGCTCTGGGCAAACCCATAGGAAGAAAACAAACCAGCAGAAATTATTGCCTTCCCATAGTTATGCCATCATTGACATGATATTTTATTAAAATTATGACCTGTCAAAACTACAGATTGCCCCCAATAGTCCCTTTCCAGACCATGTTGCCAGAGCCCTTAGGAAGGGATCTCCCATTGCCCTGCCCACTCTGCATCTGCCCTGCAAATGCTGTAAGTCTCTGGAGCATTTAAATCATGAAAGAGAAGAAGGAGGCCGGGAGCTTGTTGTGCTGCACAGAGAATATTGTTTTTCTTTGCAGCATTTTCTTCAGATGCCAGCGAAGGCTCTTTGCTCCCCCTTCAACCCTTGTGTTTCATAAACTCTCTGCAGTTCTGCTGGAACAGAAATCAGCTCCCAGAAGACAAAATAAGAGTAAATGGTCCCAAATTTCCCGGCAGGAACCTGTTACCAATAACAGAGCAGCTGTTAAGGCTACAGTGCAGGGTTGCAGCTTTAACTCAGGGTGAAGCAGTGGTTAGGCACGGGCCAGTGCAGCAGCAGCTCCCTGGCTGTGTGAACGCTGGCACGAGGCACTGCAGGAGCTGCATTTCCCTCTGATCCCAGAAGAAAGGCAGAAGCTCCCCCCCAAGTCTTTAATTAACGCCTGGATAATGAGAAATCTCGGTGTGGAAACATTCCAGTAGCACAGGGCAGAGCTAACACTCATCTCCCAGTACTGGGTCCTGCCAGTGCTGGATCCTCCCAGCTGCACGAGCCCCAGCACTGCTTATTCCTGAAACATTGCAAGAGCTGGCACACTGGAATTCCCAGTCATTGGAATTCCCATCCCCACCGGCCATGCTGGCACCGTGCTGGTGCTTGGCTCAGGCTCCAAAACTCAGACTGCGAGGGGAACACCAGGACAGAGAGCACCAACTGTGCTGGCAACCTGGAGGCAGATGCATCATCCAGGCAGGAAATAACATTCAGTGGTTAGTCTGGGGACGTGGTTCCAAATTCCTCTGTGCTGCCTGAGCGCAGTACCTGACTCTGACAAATCTTCCGGGGTGGCATCAGTTTTTCCCAACGTCCTCGAGCCACTTTGTGAAGCATGCCCTGCTTCAGATGGGCATCAAAACCCAGGGCAAGGCTGACTTTCTGAGGCTGCTGAATTACAATAGGGAAGGAAATTGCAGCAGAGACAAAAAAATGCACTTTTTGAGCAAGATGTTGTTGCCTGCAAAACCCAGGTGGGACCTTCCCTCCCTGATTCTGTGTTCAAACAGAGCTTTTTAAAGGAGGAAATAGCTACTTTCCACCTTCAGGAGAAAATGGAGATCAGTTGTCCAGGGTTGCACAGTGAGGCTTGGCAGGGACAGCAGCAGATGAGGGACATGGGCTGCCAGGACCCCAGCCAGACTCTCGTCTCTCCCAGCCAAATTGCTGGTGACTCAGTGATTTTTTCCCATTTCCTTCTGAACGTCCAGCAGCTGTGAGCTGTGGGGCTAAGGGCAGTGTGATCCCCAGACCCAGAGTCTAATCAGGTTTTTCCATTCCTAAATTCTTGGGTAGATTAGAAAGTCATTTTTGTTGTCATATTTAGGTTCATTAGTAGCCTGTCAGATAAATTATCTCTGATCTCGCTGATGACACTTGGTTGGGCTCCAGCTCCAAGCAAACCACAATGCTGCTGGTGGCTGACTGTGTTATTCCCAGCCAGTTGTCAGCAGGAGAAGAAAAATCATCACAGATTTTGTCACTGTCATTTGGTCCAGATTGGACAAACTATGATGGAAACTTCAATGTCTCATGCAAACAGAGCCATTGACTATAAGTGGCATTTGCTGGCTTTTCCTCTCTGTGCTCTTTAGAGCCATCTCTGAGTTGTTTCTGAGCAGCAAGGATTGGAGTTGGAAGGGCTGTCTGCTGGCAAACATGATCACCTGGGTGTGGGGGTTCCTGTGTGAGACTGGATTTAAACTAAAAGAAGAGAGATTTAGATTAGGTATTGGGAAGGAATTCTTCCCTGGGAGGGTGGTGAGACCCTGGCACAGCTGTGGCAGGAGCTGTGGCTGCCCCTGGATCCCTGGAAGTGTCCAAGGCCAGGCTGGATGGGGCTTGGAGCACCCTGGGACAGTGGAAGGTGTCCCTGCCCATGGCAGGGCGTGGAACAGGATGAACTTTGGAGTCTCTGCCAATCCAAACCATTCCCTGATTCTGTAATTTAACCATCAATATGTGGTTGCAGGGAGACAAAATGTGAGTCAGAAATTATCAGCCCCAAAGTCTTCTGCCTTTTAATTTATTTGCAACCAATGAGTGACTTGTCGTTACAACCCGCTCACATTTTAAAGAGCATTTTGGCAGATTTCCACCCCCTAATACCATATAGATAATTCTCTCACAATGTACCATAGATAATGCAATTAGCCTAGAGTTTCCATAGACATGTTTTATATTATCTACTTAAAATAATCCTGTTTCCTTGCTGTAATCTAATCTAGCTGTGACTTGGTGTGCCCTAAACAAGATATATGGTTGAAGACAAGGTAGAAATAATAAACAAGGAAAGGATAGGTGCTGTATCTTTGTTTTTCAACTGAGACACCATGGATTTGGAATGGATTCAATGCTACATCTGCCTTGGGTGGTATATTTGTGTGACAGTGAATATTTTAAAGGCATTGCTGATCACAGAATCATAGAAATAATAAGGTTGGAAAAGATCCCTCTGAGATCACTGCGTCCAACCATGAAGCTGACACTGCCAGGCCAGCACTAAACCGTGTTCCTAAGCACCACATCCACACATTGCTTGAGCACTTCTAGGGACAGTAATTCAACCACCTCCCTGACCATCCTGTTCCAATGCCTGGTCACTCTTTCAGGTGAAGAAATTTTTCTTTTCCAAACTCGGGAGGCTCAAAGCACGCTGCTGGAGAGTGTGACTGAGCCCTTTATTCAGCGCAGCAGCTCACGGCTTTGGGAAGAGGGCAGTGGAATCTGTGGATCTGAAGGGTTATGTCTGCTTCAGAGGCATGCAGGGCCTGACAAAGCCAGAAAATAAGGTGGTGAACCAATGTTCATGGCCTCAGCCATCACCTCTGCCTTCCCCTGGCATCCAGCTGATCCTGCCAGTGTCCAGGGTGTGCAGAGTGGCGAGCACTCCAACGAGGAGCAGCCTTCAGCAGCTCCTTGGCACTGCCAGAGCACGGCTTTCCCTTCAGCTCAGCTGGCACCACCATAAACACGGCTCCACCACCCCGAAGCACAGGAAGGGCCCCGTGCAAAGCAAAACATTAGCAGTTATTAGTATTGGAATAAGATTTAATGATATGATTAGCATGTTAAATAAGGATTGATGGGGCTTAGCTGCCAAGCTGGATGTGTTTGCTGTGGGAAACACACATTCCCCACATTTCATATGCTGGAAATCTGAGTGATCCTGTGAAATGTCCTGTGCCATACCCAGGAGCTCCCAAGTGATGTGAAAAACTCCCGTATCTACACCACAAAAGAGGTTTGAGGGGTTTTTATTCCTATGTCATCCTCTAAGGATCTGTGTGCTGCAAAATTGATTTCTGTGTGGCTGAAAATCTGGATGGGCTTTCAGTATCTATCAAAACTTCCCAGTCCAACATCTGCCCTCTGCAACCACAGGCATCCATCACTTTTTCTCGCCCTGTCTTCAAAGCATCTTGTCATGGATGGGCAGGAAGTTTGGAAATTCGGATGATCTGTGAGGAAGGAAGGAAGGAAGGAAGGAAGGAAGGAAGGAAGGAAGGAAGGAAGGAAGGAAGGAAGGAAGGAAGGAAGGAAGGAAGGAAGGAAGGAAGGAAGGGAGGAAGGGAGGAAGNAGAAAGAAAGAAAGAAAGAAAGAAAGAAAGAAAGAAAGAAAGAAAGAAAGAAAGAAAGAAAGAAAGAAAGAAAGAAAGAAAGAAAGAAAGAAAGAAAGAAAGAAAGAAAGAAAGAAAGAAAGAAAGAAAGAAAGAAAGAAAGAAAGAAAGAAAGAAAGAAAGAAAGAAAGAAAGAAAGAAAGAAAGAAAGAAAGAAAGAAAGAAAGAAAGAAAGAAAGAAAGAAAGAAAGAAAGAAAGAAAGAAAGAAAGAAAGAAAGAAAGAAAGAAAGAAAGAAAGAAAGAAAGAAAGAAAGAAAGAAAGAAAGAAAGAAAGAAAGAAAGAAAGAAAGAAAGAAAGAAAGAAAGAGAAAAGAAAGAAAGAAGGAAAATCCCCTGTTTATGTATCAGACCAGATTCTGCGCTGCATTTTCATGCACCCTGTGTACCCATTGGGTTACATCTCTGGTGGGCTCTCGGCTCAAATGCCCTCAGGTGGGATCAGTGCCACAACCCCTGTCCCCAAGGAAGGGGCTCCTTTTTGTGCCCAGGGCACTGGGCTCTATCAGCCAAAATCCTGGGAATGGGCACTCCCTCCTCCTGCCCTGAGCCACGCAACCCTCAAATGTGCTTTCCTTGTAGGCATGTATATTTTATAGGCAAACATTCAGCCTGCAAACTCCAAACATCCTTTAGAGTTGTTGTCACAGCTGAAAAATCTGATGGAAGTAGGAGAGCTCGCAGGTATAATACAAGTAGTGGTTTTGCCACAGTTTAAAGTCAGATTAGTCAATATAAATGGAGGGCCTGGCTGTGCTTGTAGCATGAGAGATGCATCATCTATTCAAGCTTCTGAGGGCCTTGTTCAGCAAGGCACTGGAGCATGTGCTCAGCTGCAGGAACGTGAATCCCATCCCTGCACCCTGTGGGATTCCTGGCTGTGCTTAGAGATAAAAACACCTCCAAAGCGGCTTAAATACTCCATGAGCAGGGATTGAGCATCTCATCAGCTTCCACACTTTGCCACAATGGCTCTTTAAACGGGTTTCGTGCCTTTCAAGATGCTTGTGTTCGTTTAGAGGAGGCCGAGTACCCAACCCCACCATCACCGTGCTGTCTCCAAAAGCCACATTTATCCCCATCTGCCTGAACAGGCTGATACCCGCCTTGGACCACGATTTCCACTTGAATCCATTCACTGGTTTGGCTTCACTAGGCTTCAGTGCCCCAGTCGTGCAACACAATTTGTTTGACTGCCCTCGATTAGAAAGCTGCTTTTCCCCGTTTATCTAGATCATGGAGATAAAAGAATATATACCATAAAAATAATTTCAGATTTAAACGCCCACATTTATAATACTTCCCATATCTCTCTTTTTTTCCGTCTTTAAAATTACTCTATCACCACTGAACTGCAACGTCTCTAATCTGTGTGTGGATGAGGATGCAGGAAATCCAAAGCACATTATTAATATACAGTAATTTCCAAAACATTAAAAGCAGACACATATTATGGCAGATGCTGTAAAGCGGCAGAAAAATGTAATAAAATCTAAAGAAAGAGAAAACCGTACTCCGGAAAGCTTTTTACAAGTTGAAGAAAGATGATGTAGAATCCAGTGGGCAGGAGCATCTGGAGATAAAGCGAATGGGCACATAGAAACGCTGTACAGAAATGCTGAGCGCATCCCTCGCACGGCTCCGTCACAAGTTAATTCCTGGGGAAGGGGCCGCTTTGTTCTGCGGCTGTGAGAGGGTCCCAGCCCTTCTCCGCGTCCCAGCCGGCACTGATGTCCCGAAGGCAGGCGCTAATGGTAGGATTTATCACTGCCATCACACTTCATTACCGCAGTTTAGCGTTTAATGGAGCGAGCAGAGCTCCTCGCTTGCCTCGGCCCCCGGCTGCGGCTCCGGGGCGCTCGGGATGGGCGGCTTGAAGGGTTAATTTAATGAGCCCGGCAGTGTGACAGCGCTGCTCGTCTTCGCTCACGGGGAAATCAGAGCTGGGGCGGCCCCGGGTGGGATGTGCTGAGCCCCAGAGAGGTGACAGCCGTGGACGGGATGCAGCGGGTCTGCAGAACCGCAGGTGGGATGCCCAGAGCCCGGGGTGGTGGCAGCCCTGGGTGGGATGTGCAGAGCCCCAGGGCGATGGCAGCCCCGGGTGGGACCTGCAGAGCTCTGGAGCAAAGGCAGCCCCGGGTGGGATGTGCAGAATCCCAGAGAAATGACAGAACCCCAGCCGCGGATGGGATGCTCAGAGCCCCAGAGTGATGGCAGAACCCCAGGTGGGACGTGCAGAACCCCAGGTGGGATGTGCAGAACCCCACATGGGACATGTAGAACCCCAGGGAGGACATACAGAACCCCAGGTGGGACGTGCAGAACCCTAGGTGGGACGTGCAGAACCCCAGGTGGGATGTGTGCAGACCGCCAGGTGGGTTGCAGAACCCCAAGTGGGATGTGCAGATCCCCAAGTGGGAGATGTAGAACCCCAGGTGGGGCATGCAGAACCCCAGGTGGGACGTGCAGACCGCCAGGTGGGATGTGCAGAACCCCGGGTGGGACGTGCAGAACCCTAGATGGGACGTGCAGAACCCCGGGTGGGACGTGCAGAACCCCAGGTGGGATGTGCAGAACCCCAGAGAAATGACAGCCCAGATGAGATGCCCAAGTGGCAGAACCCCAGGTGCAGAGCCCCAGGTGCAGAACCTCGAGTGGGATGTGCAGACCCTGAGAGCTGTGACAGCCCCAGGTGGGATGTGCAGAACCCCAGGTGGGACGTGCAGAACCCTAGATGGGACGTGCAGACCCTGAGAGCTGCGACATCCCTGGGTGGACATGCAGAGCCCCGGAGGGATGGCAGCCCATTGCGAGGTCTCATGGCACAAAGGAGGCAAAATCTGGCCCAAAAAAAGGGGAGGAGGAGCCAGACACGGCACTCACAGCCCGAAGGGACCAGCACAGCGCTCGTCCTGCTGGTCTCTCTCTGCCCCAGCAGGAGGGATCGGAGGATTCACGGCTCTTGCGAGTTCTCTCTGGTCAGGGCAGGTTTACACGAGTGTGCATAAACATGAACCCTCCACCATGAGCACATAATGAAAGCATCTCTGTAAAAAAGGAGAAACATGTACAAATGGTTGAGCAAGCAATGAGCAGTTTGAAAAAATAGCGGCAGCAGCCAAAACTCCCTCTGCATGATGGGGTTTCGGATGCTGGTTGTCACACAGCAACCCAGCCAGGTAATTTGCTGCCTTTAGAACTGAAACAACTTCATTTTTCTTGCTTGAAGTGTTATCTCGGTGCCAACTGCTCTTGTACTGCCTCTGTTTTGCCCTGCCTCCCGTCAGCCACGATGCTCTGCTGTGGGGAAATGTCAGTTTGAGAGATCCCACAATCTATTACTGCCCCAATTCATCCCAATTCTTCCAGCTGCTTCAGTTATAGGATCGAAAAGGGCATAGAGAGCCTCAAATTTGGTATCCAAGTCACATAACACATGTTAAAGAGCTTGGAGAGTTAAGCCAGCTTCAGCTACCCTGCGTTAATTTTTTAAATGCCAAAGCTCCCCAGAAAGCATCTTTCAGAGGAAGATACCCACTTAAATCCTAAACACTCTGATAAAAATGCTATTTAAAACACTGGGATATATGTAAAAGAGGCACTTGAAAGTGAATAAAACATTCAGCAAAGTAATTGTGCACACACATAAAACACTCACCCCGTGCACACTCCGCTGGTTTTGCATTCTAAGCTTCAAGTGATGGCCTGTGAATTAATGCTGAGTATAATGTGAAGGTTATGGAATGAAATAAAGTACAGTAGCAAAAAAACCTCCAAACTCTATAAATAAACCCTGCCTGCTGTCCTGAGCTGTCCCCCAAACACACGTTCTTGTTCCACCCATGAATTGTAGTGCCTGGTATACCGTCCATCAGGGATTTAATTTCATTATTTCATCAAGGGAAGACCATAAAACCTGATTTTACAGCTACTGTAGAGAGGCTGAAAAGTGCCCAGAGAGGAGATGGAGTGCACTGTTATTCCTGATTGACTCGAGACACTTAGATTGATTTCATCAGGAGGAGAATATTTATTAACGTCTTCTCAGCCACTAAATAACCAGAATAATTTCGAGCCTTTGATACAGGGAGCCACTCACATCCTCACCAGCATCCCCTGGACAGGCCTGGTGAGCCTGAGGAGCCTTTATCCCTCTGCAAGGGTGAGATTTTCTTTTGCAGCACATTTAGCATAAAATGTTGCTGTATTTCCTGCTCTATCCTTACACTCAGCCTCTTTTAGAGGCCACCTTGTGTATAAAATTAACTTCCATCCCATCTGCATCTTCAAACTTAGTGGAAGAGACGGGGTGAGTAGCCTGGATGGCCCCAGCTCTCATTTCAAAGGCATCTTCATCAAGATACTGAAATAAATGATGAAGAAAAGCCAGCCCAGCCCAGCTCTAAATCCAACTGCTGTTGAACTACTTGGGAAATGTAACTGAGGAACCTCAGCCATTTTAAAATAAAATCAGACATCTGATTTTTCTCTTCTTAATTTAAACCTCATGGCCATCACTTGTGCCTTCCTGCAGGCGCCCAGCTCGGATCCCAGAGGTGATGGATTGTCTGTCCCTGCTGAAGGACAGCTCTGCTGCTCTAAACTAGAACTGTCCAACACGTTTCAGCTGAACCTTTTTTCCCTTCGCCTTTGAAAATATTAAGCCTAACATTAATATGAGGTCTAATTTTGAGGCTTCTTGTTCCCTGCTTCCCAGGTGCAAACTGGGCTGGACCTCAGCAGGGGTCAGTGGGGCCGAGCTCAGCTTTCTCTCTTCTTTCAGTCTCCATAAGCTCTCCATCTTTCCAGTCTGGATTTTATTCCATGCCAACTGGCACATGACAGCCTGGCACTTGTAGGGAAGTAGTGAGGGAATATCTTCCTCGGGCACACAGGGGATTTTGCCCGGCCCAGAATCTGGCAGTGCCTCAGCCCTGTCCTCTGCTCCATGGGAAAGGCAGGTTCACCTGCCTGCATATCCTGTGCTCCTATTCCTAAACTGAAGGAGGAGTTTCTGGAATGGCAGGAGGAGAGGGTGACAAAGACCCCTGGCTGGTTTGCTTTCCTCAAGGAGCTCTTTAGGGTGATGCTGAGAAGGCAGCAGGGCCACCCCGAGTCCTTGGGCTCCAAGCCAAGCCCAGGCACTGCCAGTCCCAGGGATTTCTGTAACGGTTTGCTTGACTCACAGACAGAAACTCTGCCAGAAATCATATCGAGAAACCCTACTTTTGTGTTGAGAAGTGGAGGCTCAGGGCAGTGTTACCAACCCAGTTTTAATTTAGAACCTCCTGATAAGCTGGTGCCACTTAAATGACTAAGTTGGACCCATGCTCCAACGAGGTTCCATTGCTGTCTGTCCCTGCTGTTACTGTTTCCAAATATTTCTATATTTCCATCAATCATTGTGAGACTTCTTGTTTCTCTTGGCGTGCCCTGTGCTGGAAGCATCCCCTCAAAGGGCTGCCAGGGCAAATTCAGAACCTAATCTTGTAATGGAAAAGCTTCAAAATGGCCTCAGGTTTGAATACATTAAAAATGAAGATAAAATTCCCGTTGGCATTTGAACGCGCTAAGTTGATCCCTGAGCCACAGCTTGCTCTGGAACTTCTCTTTTACTTATGGAGTCATAGAATGGTTTGAGTTGGAAGGGACCTTCAAGATCACCCCATTCCTTCCCCTCTGCCATGGGCAGGGACCCCTCCCACTATCCCAGGCTGCTCGAAGCCCCGTCCAGCCTGGCCTTGGACACTTCCAGGGATCCAGGGGCAGCCACAGCTTCTCTGGCACCCTGTACCAGGGCCTCGCCATGCTCACAGGGAACAGTATCCCATCTATCCCCACCCTCTGGCAGTGGGAAGCCATTCCCTGTGTCCTGTCCCTCCATCCCTTGTCCCCAGTCCCTCTCCAGCTCTCCTGGAGCCCTTTTAGGCCCTGCAAGGGGCTCTGAGCTCTCCCTGGAGCCTTCTCTTCCCCAGGTGAGCACCCTCAGCTCTCCCAGGCTGGCTCCAGAGCAGAGGGGCTCCAGCCCTGGGAGCAGCTCCGTGGAGGTGCAGATTATGGGGTGTAACACTCAAATGAACCCTGAGCTCTAAGCACAGACCCCCAAAGCAAAGTTGCTTATCTGGTTTGGGGATTGGCAGCCCAAACTGCCTCTGCTCTGAAGGGACCAAAGTTGAAACTAAGCTGTCAAATCATGAAACTAGATCAGGCTTTGATTCAGGTTTCCAGCCCACCCAGCCCTGTGCATCCCAGCTCTGCAGCGGATTCACTGTCCTGGTGGAGGAGATGTATTTTTTTCAGGAATGAGCAGTACCTTGGTGTCAATATCTGGCACAGCCCTTCCCTCTAAGGGGTGTGCTTCTGTGCCGGTTTGGACACAAATCCAGGAGGAAACAACCCACACGGAGCCTCTCTCTCCCTCTCTCTCTCTCCTGCCTGCCAGGCAAGCAGGCCCCGGCAGCACCTCCTCCACGGGTTCGGGAAAATAATTTCTCGAGTGAAAGTGAAAAAACCTATTTATTTAACAAACAGAGTCCCCTGCTGTCACAGGGGAAAAAAAAAATATTGAAACCCCCTCCCCTGTCCCCTAAAAGAGGACTATGGATTTTAGAGTTCTTTCTGTAGGTAAAACCTGCAGTCCTGAGCTGGGCCGGGCCAGGCAGGGTCCGACGATCCCCCGTGGAGGGTCCCGCCGAGCAGGGCCGGAGATGGGAGCTGGTCTGGGATGAAAAGCAAGCCAAAAACAGTCCAAAAAGGAACAGAAGCCGCTGAGGCAGATCACAGTCCCTTCTCCGCTGAAAGCCGAAGAGACTAGAGAGCAAAAGTCCTCTAACCAACAAATGTTGTCAGAATTGGGAGAGAAAAGAATGCAAACATTCTAGTTACTAGGTCAAGCTGGCCGCTTTGAAGAGTTCTCTCGGCTTCTCTCTCTCCCCTTTGCAATTTAAAGGTACACTAGAGATCAAGCAGGCGATGGGGAATACAGTATGGTCAGAGAATCACCCCAAGACAGCTTCCCTTAGGAGCAGCACTACACAAAGAAGAGGGATCTCGGAGGAGAGCAATCAAAACCAAGAGGTCAGAAAGGAAGCAGAAGAGCTCAGGTACCCAAAAGCAGCCCAGGGCATGGCTTGCATTTTATGACAGCTGGTAGGATTAAATTGTTCAGAGAAGAACAGCAAAAGCTCTTTCTTGTCTTTTTGTTGTTCTCCCCTCAGTACTATTTTAATCAGTTTGGCAGGAGAAATGTCTGCAAGGCATCTCTCACCAATTTTTATTTTTTACTGGTAAACATGGATGAAATGACAGATGTTCCTATGGAAACTTAAATCCCGTGGCCACTTGACAAGTCGCAGAGAATGAGGCCAGGGGCTTGTAACAAGTGATATGCTCATTACCTTGTTTGTGCTGAGACAGCAGGAAATACCCACCTGGCTGTGGGAGAGAATTTCTGAGGACACGTGTCGATGCCTCCAAAGCACCTGGAGATCCAGCATGGAGCAGCAGTGCCAGTGTGCTGTTTGGAGCTGGGCCCTGCTCCCTGTGAGGACAGCAGCAAAGCTGGGGCCCAAAGGTGCTTTTCAAGATTTCCAAGTGCCTGACTGTCCTATTTCAGCAATACTTAGCATTGCACTCACACACACACATATATATACAAAAACCAATAAATAAGATTTAATCATTTTTTCCTGGTACTCATACAGCTGCTCTATTCTGGAAATCGTTTTATTGCAGCATTCGGGGCGAATTAGTCTTGTCAATAATTGCTGAGTGACAAGTGTGTTGTGTTTTCTCCTCCTGGATGTTTCCATCTCTCCCTCCCCTGTATTTAAGCACAGACCAGCACTTTTCACTTGCTGTTCCTCTGCACTGAGGAGCAGAGCTGTGCCTCCAGGGAGATGGACATCCAGGCTCTCTTCCCAAAAACATTTCTGCCAGATTAAAGGATTCCATGACTTGGGATTTGGTTGCTCTGGGATGAGCCTGGTGCCACCCTGCCAGCCCTGGGGCTGCTTAGCCCAGCAATGGATGTATATGCCATCAGACTGGGTCTCCAGCAGCTGTGTTTCCCCCAGGATAAATTCTGAGGCACCCATCCATCCCTGGAGCTGGTTCTGTCTTTCCTGGTCACTCCACTCCTCCCACAGCACCTGGAAGTCAGCACTGGGCTGTGGAGTTTGCATCCTCCCGTGCCTCTGACACGCTCAGGGTGCTGTGGTGCCTCAGGGCTGGGTGCCTGGCCGTGCCACTGAAAGGAATGAGGGACTTGTCTTTACAAATAAACTGTGGGCCTGCTGGTAGATAAAAACTAGCACTAGAGATAAAAGAAACAATGGGAAGGGTTCCACTGATTGATGAGTGGAAAGAGAGATTTGTCTTTATCAAGAAACTGTAGGTCTGCTACTAACTGAAATCGAATATCAAAAGATGACAAAAATAATGAGGAGAACCATAAATTCCATAGGAATTTTTAACAAAGGCAAAGCGGGGGTACACATTAAAAGGGAATCTTAAAAATTAGGTGTGCTGGGAAGCCTGTACCTCTCAAGTACCTCAGCCAATGGGGAAAGAGAGAGGGAAAATGCGGTCGGGAAATTAGGATAAAAAGAAGGCTGCGTCCTCCGAAAATTTGAGAGACCCCAGGGGAATGCCCCATGGCCTCTCCCTTTATTCAAATAAAGTAACGGGACTCCTCTGTCTCCTTTTTGGACATAAACCTCTGGTGTTGGTGGATTAATTTTCCTGACACCTGGAATGGGAGATGCACAAAATTCACAGAAACACAGAATGCCCTGAGCAGGAACGGGCCCACAAGGATCATCAAAGTACAACTCCTAAGTTCAGTGCTTCTACTGAAATCTGAGCCACGAAAATCAGGTGATAAAGGAAAAAACCTTTGGCCTGTAGCCAGGAGTGTGTTTGATACCTGTGGGGATTAACAAACTGGTTGTTTTGTGCTCCTGAAGATGGACCCCCAGTGCCTGCCCCCACTGCCCTGCCTGGGGCAGCTGCGTCAGGGTGCAGAGCCTCTGTCTCCTCTTTTAATTCCCTCCCTAATGAAGTCAGAGCAAGCTTTTCCCTTCATTTCCCCCTCTCTTCCCCATCAGGCAGAGCTGCAGAGATTCAGGCTTTACTTCCAGGCACAGGCAAGTGGTTTGTATCAGAAAGCCCAATGTCCCCTGGAGCCTCCAAATCAAATTTTGCTCCTCACCAAGGTCTCACTCCACTCCCTGTGTGCTGTCCTGCATTGCAGGCAGTCCCACCAGTGCTCTTACTCAGACCTGCAGCTGAAACAAAAATGCTTCTTCATACAGAAAACACTTTTCCCAGAGCTGGCCAGGGCACCCCCGACAGAAGCAGTGGATATGGATGCTCTCCCTGATGGACCACGGCCGCTCTACCGATGCCCTCAGCCCTCACAATGATGCCTTAGGATTTTAGCTTTTATATTTTCATATATTTGTAATCCTGCAATTCTCTAGGGTATAACTATGAGCTCCATACAGAGTGTGAGCAACTGCTTGTCCCATTTTGGTCAGACACAACAATTCCTCTCCAGGCCTGAGAATCAAGGACACCTCACTGTCTCAGGCCCCGAGAAATGGGAACAAAAGTGAGTTGGGGGGAGCAAACTGAGAGAATGGGACTGCACTGCCTGAAGCTGAATTTGGACAATTGACCTCTGATATGCAAATGGACAGAACTTCTATCTGTCCCAAAAACGTGTGGCTGTGTCCATCCTGGGTGCAGTCTCTGTGGGACTCCTGCACTGCCCAAGGTGTGCCCTGTGAAGGCCTTTCCATAAATCCCTGCCCTTTATCCTTTCTCTCTGTCCAGCCTCTGCTCCAGGTCAGCCTCTACAAGGCATTAACTGGGGCTGGGCAGTGTTGCCTGGGGACCAAACCCTCTGCTAGAGCTGCTGGGAAATGCCTTTTTCAATGTCAGGGCTCAATCTGTTGGGGAGAAAAGCTCTTTGATCCGTTTTCCTGGCATTTGCAACAGAAATGCAGCACAAACCTATTCCTGTGGGAATTTTCTACTCAAGATACCAGGCTGTTTAGGATGAGCTGGGGCTAAGCTGCCTGGAGATCAGCACAACAGAGGCAGCTCAGCTCTTCTTTGGGTTGTAAAAATATTCTCAGGCACGATTTTGGGTCAGAAAAAGGTGTGGTGGAGCAGGAAAGAACCTCCAGCCTCTCTGTCCTGCTTGGAGGGGCCATGAGGTGCTGGAGGTATTACAAACCACCCCAAAAAAACCCTGTTGCAATCCACAATATTTTGACTGCAGCTCTCACAGGAGTGGCTGGCACACCTCACCCCTCATCCATCCTTTCCAGCAGCTCCTGCCTGCCATAAGAACAGCACCAATTTGACCCCGCTGCTCTTCAGTCTCTTGACCAACATTATTCCCAAATTACAGCCCTGGAAACGATTTTGACATCCTCAGCTGGAGCTGGGGGGGAGATGAGGAGGACATTGTGAGCCCAGCCCTACCCGGCTGTGAACAGCTGGTGAGGAAAGTGCTAACGATGAGGTTAAACCTGGCATTCACCTCGGGTGAGTTACTGTGCACACTGAATTCCAGGGTCTGGGAAAACTCATTTTTGGGCTTTGTGGGCTGTTTTCTCTGAAAATGAGTTTTATAGTGTCTAAAAGCCCAAGTATTATCAACAGAAGTATGAAACTACCATGTCTGCTCATCAAACACAGGAAACTGTGATCCTTTAGGAGAAATGAACCCTCCCCAGTGCCACTCACTGCCACGCCAGCCTGCCCAGGGCCCCGTGGGTTTGTTGAGGGGAAAGGTTGTGTGCAGCCACCTCCAAAAACCAGGCAGTGCCACCTCTGAGTCCCCAGCAGGGGCAGCCCAGGGAAGGCACCAGAGGCTGTGTGGGGGCTCCCCCAAGGCACCCAGCCTACAGAGGAATGCGACCCCATGGAGGCAGCAGTGGTGGATGTGGCAGAACAAAATCCACCCCCCAACATTTATTGTAGAGATGGGCTTCATCTCCCCTAAGAGGTGAGAGGTGCCACTGGCTCCTCTGGGTGTCCCCCTTCCCTGGGGGACACAGCCAAGGGACCCCAGGGTGACACAGCCCCTCCACCTTCCTCTCACACCTGGAATCCCTCCTCTCACCCCACCAGGTTAACATTTCCCAGCTTCTCTCTCAGCTCTTGAATAATTAATACAGCTGGAAAATACAAGTTGTAGGGGTTTGTTTTCCTTCCTGGGGGACTCTTGTTTTTCCCTGTAGTGGCTTTTTCCCCCAAGCTCTTTGTAAGTGTCCCCCTGCACATGTCTGAGGGACTGCTCAGGTGCTTGGGTGCTTCATTAGGGGCTTCATTACTGTCAGGAAAATTAATCTACCAACACCTGAGGTTTATGTCCAAAAAGGAGACAGAGGCGTCCCGTTACTTTATTCGAATAAAGGGAGAGGCCATGGGGCATTCCCCTGGGGTCTCTCAAATTTTTGGCGGACGCAGCCTCCTTTTTATCCTAATTTCCCGACCGCATTTTCCCTCTCTCTTTCCCCATTGGCTGAGGTACTTGAGAGGTACAGACTTCCTGGAACGCCTAATTTTTAAGATTCCCTTTTAATGTCTACCCCCCCTTGCCTTTTTTTTTTAATTCCTATGGAATTTATGGTTCTCCTCATTGTTTCTTTCATCTTTTGATATTCAATTTCATTTAGTAGCAGACCTACAGTTTATTGATAAAGTCAAATCTCTCCACTCATCAAGCAGTGGAACCCTTCCCATTGTTTCTTTTATCTCTTAGTGCTAGTTTTTATCTATCAGCAGGCCCACAGTTTATTTGTAAAGACAAGTCTCTCATTCCTTTCAATTACCTTGAACTGAAACCTGGCCTCCTTTTCTAACAGTAGCCCAAAATTAAGGCATTGCTTAAGGAAAACAGAGAAAAAAAACATTTTGGTTTCCTTCTTGAAACTGCAGGGGGATTGACTGAAACAAGCTGCTAAAGTGGGCTCAGAATTAGGGATAACTCGTCTGTAGTGTCACCTGCTGACACCTGGAGCACAGCACACATCCCTCAGCCCGGTCCTGCTCCAGCATCGGGATCCAGCAGGAGCCTGCACCTCCCAGTAAGGCAGGTCTGGAGAAAAGCACCACTGCTCCACGGGGAGAGGAACCCTTCCCAGCCGCTCCTAACAGCCAAACAGCTTCTCAGAGGACATTAGTGCTTCCTGGAGCGGAGCTGGAGCCGTATTTCTGTGTCATCTTCTCTGGTAATTGTCACTTGTTTGGGCCTGTGGCGGCTTGGCAGCGAGGATGGCTCGGCAGTAATGTAACAGGTAATTAATTATGCTGCTTTATAAACTCTCCATCTTATCTACAAGCAGATCTTTCCTCCGACGAGGAGCGTGTGCACGCAGGCACAGCCAGCTACAAGGTGTTATTAATTGTAGCACATCGCTGTTTACAGAGATACAACCCTGCTTCCACCTAGAAACGGATTAAACGAGACCTCTCCCAGAAGTGTGTGTGAAAAATGGACCTAAAATGAAATTCTTCACCAGGATGCTATTTTTAAGCCAGAATTGCATTTTCGCTCTACAGGCACATCAGCCCCGCAGCAGGGGCGTTAGATTAAACGGCAAAATTTAAATAAATGACACTTTAAAAATGCCCTGGAGTCAGGCAGCTCCCGGAGCTGAGATGTCTGCAGGGAGAGAGCAGCAGCGTGGCTGTGCTGTGGGCATCTCTGCTGGCTGGGGAAGCTGCTCTGCCTGGCCCAGCCCAGCTCCCAGAGCCCCACCCGACCCCGGGCAAAGCCTCTCCTTTCCCTGTGCGCTGTTCAGATAATCCTGGCACATCCCAGAGCAGCCGGACAAGTTGGAAATTTGCTTTTAAGGTGGCCGTGGCTCACATTCCTCTGGTCAGAAATGACCCAGCGCAAGAGCTGGCAAAGCTCCCTCTGTCCCATTCCGCTGGTCTGGGAGCCCAGTTCCATGGTTTTCCCAACGTAAATCCACAGGGGCTTTACTTCTGCTCTCTTCCATCAGCTGGGTTTTGCACAGGCTCAGAAATTTGGCTGAGATAACAGGAAGTCCTCAAGACTCACGGAATATAACCTTGATAAACTTCTTTGACCTTATTAGCCTTTTCCCAAGAAATGTTTCATCCTCTCTGGTAGGCAGTGTCCCTGTGTCCCCAAAATACCCAGGCTGCCCCCAGCCCCATCCTCCCCTCCTCAAGCTCTTGTGACAACACTGACACCCATTTTTACAGAACAACTCACCCTTACTCATGTCAAATGTTGTTTAAATAATCTTCTTAGAAAGCTGTTTGATTTATGGTTACTTTTTACTGCTGGGCTTTTTTCTTTTTAAAGAAAATCAATCCTTTTGTACTTTCCCCTTTGAAAAATTCCTTCAGTAAATTCCATCCTCTGAACTGCTATGACAGAAATCACTTTCCTGCCCTTTCTGCTTTTTAAGAAATGGGAAAATTGGAGGCAATGAATGACAAACCTCCGAGCCTCATTGACAGAAATGGGATGGTTCAGAAAAACAAATATTTTTTATAGTTATCACTATTTCCCTAGTTTGTTTCCGTTTTTCAGCCGTGTCTCCTGAGCTGTGCTACATCTCTGGGATGGCATTTATGGCTTTTTTTCTCATGTTATTGGCAGTGACAGGGGATGCCACCCCACGTCCCTGGGATGGTGTGGCAGCTCAAATCCCTGTTTACTGGAGTGCACCAGGGGCTGCTCAGGAATTTCCCTGCGTGCTGCTGGGGGAACAGGAAAGTGGTTAACTGGGATCTCCAGCTGCTCCAGAGGCTGGAGGATGACTCAGTGCTTGCATCAGGCTGTGAGAGTTCAATTGCTTTTGTCCTTGTAGGGAACCGGTGTTATCAGCCTGGCTGCTGCACATGACAAGCAGTTCTTCAATCATTTTATGCAAAAGTTCACAGTAGGACAGTTTTATTTTTGGATATGGCAATGAGAAAAAGTTTGGCAGAAGGAGGCAGGATTTGGATGGAGGAAATCAGACAGGGCTCCACCCCACGCCTCTCCAGCTTGGGGAATTTTGCATTTGAGCATTGACGCCTGTTTTCTTTGCACACAGCAGAGCTTTGGGGCTGAAGCCCCAAAGAAGACATCGGTAAAAACAGCACTTAGATGGCTTTTGGGAGAGCCATGTTTTTTCCCCAACCACCTCTAGCACCCCTCTGGGTGTCACTGGGTAGGGAGGACCCCCACCCTGTCCCTCCCAGCTCACACCAAGTGCGAGGTAACCCCAAATCCCACAAAAAACCAGCCCTGTGGGGAGATGATTGCGAAACCTCAATCCAGCCAGGAGCTCTGCTGTCACCTCTACATCCATCAGATGCACCTTGTAGGAAGGGAGAAGGCCTGAGATTAGATTGCACTGCAATCTTCAAGAAAAACTGCTTTTTGATGACAAAAGTGATGAATTGCTGCCTGTTCTGGGAAGATCATATCTGTGTGTGGCAGTCAGAGCCATTCAGTGCTCTGTGGCTGAGGGTGATGAATCAGTAGAGTGGGGCCTGGAATTCAACCAAGGGAGGAAAAAATCTCTATTTTATATACACATACCTCCACACGTGGGTATCTTGAGTCTGAAACCCATTTTCTGCTGCCTAAAGAGCATCAGTTTTCCATTAAATACCCTGAGATTTCAGCCACTCCTGCTCACAGGCGTTTGCACCCAGGACAGGATGTTATGAGGATGATGAGGGAAGTTAATGATGCCCCATGTAATGAGGTCTCATTAACAAACTGTTTATCTCAGTGACAGATTGTTCCCAGACTGTGACTGGTCTAGGTTGGACAGGGCTTGGAGCAACCTGGTCTGGTGGAATGTGCCCGGGTTTGGAACAAGATGGGTTTTAAGGCCCCTAACGGTTCTGTGATTCCATCACTCTGTAATTGTATGGTTTTACAAAAGCAGGTATAAAACACACAGCCCCTCCCTTCCCCAGACAGCGTTGTGGTTGAGACGTTAATGGAGAAGAAATTGCCAATCTATTAAAAGACATCTGCCTTTAAAGATAAGCCCAGCTCGCATTGCTATTTCCAAGGTGACTCTTTTATTGCCAAGCCACCAGCTGAAAACTGCTTGGAGGCAGGCTGGTGGGGATAGAGGGGAGATCATTCCTCCTCTGCCCCTGCCCTGTGTAGCTGCTCCCCTGGCCTGCGAAGTAAAGTTGCTGCTCTGACATCTGCCAAAGCCTGGGCAGGTTTTAGTGCTGCTCCTCGTTTATGGTGGCTGGCAGCTCTGGGAGTGGCTCTGGCCACATTGTCTGTTTGATGTCTGGGCAGGCTGCCGTGTGGGAAGGGGTCAGGACATGCAAAATCTCCTCCAGCATCGCTGCAACAGGTTGTAAAATACTCACAGCACCTGCAAGCCGTGCAAGACTGGGATCTGACACAGCACCGGCTTTTCTCTTCCCCAAATAGAGGAAAAAAACAGCATTTAAAACACTCAGAGCCTGCTAAGGTCTGCTGTCAGGGCCAAATGTCAGGTTTCTATACATCTTGTAATGGCCTTCAGTGTTGCCTGGAGGTTTTGGGGTGTTTTTAAGCCTGTCTTTGATCCCTCGGACAGAAATGGCCAGGAACCTCTCCCAGAGGCACATTGCAGCCCAACTCGTGGAGGAACCTCGTTCTCTGAATAGGATCCTAGAAATGGTTTATGCTGGGAGAGGCCTTAAAGATCATCTCCTTCCACCCCCTGCCACGGGCAGGGACCCATTCCACTATCCCAGGCTGCTCCAAGCCCCATCCATCCTGGCCTGGGACACTTCCAGGGATGGGGCAGCCATTCCCTTCAGTACACCGGGAAATTTGTTGTCTTTGGAATGCAGTAAATCTGCATACGGGCTGTCTTTATAAGACAGAGGTTTGGGTGGATAATTTATACAGGACAGTAATAAAACAGGCTGCACAGTTTAGATCTTAATAAAACTGCAATGCCTTTTTTCTGATTTTATGGAAAATTTTATTAACCTAGTACCTTTGTACCAGAGAGGTCTGACAGGTTTCTTATGGCTCTCCAGAGAGCTCTCCAGAGCAGAAGAAGAAGATCAGAAGCTTTCAGTGCCTGACAGCAGGAGACCACAAACCGCGTGCAAATCCATCCTCCTGCAGTGGGTCAGGGCCGTGATGGAGCTGCAGGGAGAGGGCAAATCACAGAATCATGGAATGGTTTGGGTTGGGAGGGACCTTAAAGCTCATCCAGTCCCAACTCCTGCCATGGCAGGGACACTTTCCACCGGACCAGGTTGCTCCAAGCCCTGTCCAACCTGGCCTGGGACACTTCCAGGGATCCAGGGGCAGCCACAGCTTCTCTGGAGGAGCTGCTGGCCTGGAGCCACCCCAGCTGCCGGCCAAGGCTGGCAGCACTCGGGGACAGCTGGTGCCTGGGAGCGCCGGGAATTAGGAACGGTTTGCTAACAAATCTCATCCCAAGCCATAATCAGCAGTGCTCAAGCACCCATCCACAGCGTCCCTGTGTCCCACCCCCACACCTCACATCAGAGAGCGTTACCCAAAATCGTGGGTGTGAGTCCTGGCCGTGTCGCTGTGACAGAGGGATACCCTGCTGGAGGACTCATGGGGATGGCTGTGAGAGGAGATCAGGCAGCTGTCTGTGGGTGGGAGGCCCTTGGGGACACCCCAAAACCAGCTCTGCCTGCACTGCCCATCCCAGCTTCGCCCTCCAAAGGACAAAATCCAGGTGAGAGTAACTGGTCCCAGTGCGCTGCCCTTCCTCATCCCAGTTGGCTCATGGATGTGTTTATCTGCTACTAATTATCCGAATGATTTGCACTTCTCTAGGACTAGGCCCAGCTCCCCTTCGTGAGTGATCCACCACCCATTTGTGCCCAGCTCGTTAAGTTAATTTAGGTGAGTTTCTGAGGTGCTGATTCTGACACTTGTGTGCAAGACCTTGCACCCTCCACCATGGCGATGGGATGGGGGAAATGGCCTTGGGGCACTTCCCCACTGGGAACAGCCATGGGATTTATGGTGTGTTCCTTGGAGAGCTTCATCCCCGTGCATGCCACAGCCCGTCTAGAGATCATCTGTGTGTTTTTTCTCTGCTCTTTCCTGCAGGCAGGACAATGCCAGCGGACATGGGAGGGTGGTGGGGTTTGACTGGGACCCAAACCCCATCCCAAGGCATCCACCCTGCTGAAGGACACAGCCAACATCCTCCTCCCTTGTACTCCAGGGTTAAAAAAAGGGGGGGAAAAAAGGGAAGAGAGAGCAGCAGCATTCTCGTTTTGTTGCCATAGCAGCCTTCTGGATTATTTAGACTGATAGCATTTGTAAAAATTCAACAAAGGGTAAAGGATCACTTGGAAATGGGAGCAGATGTAACAGTGCGTGCCATATGCCACTGGGGAAAAAATCTATTGGCAAAGGCTGCATCATCAGAACGAAAGCCTAACCCATATTGTGCCACGGAAAATGTCACTTTCTCTAGATTACAGGGTAGAGCTATAAAGCAGAGAAAATTCTGTTCACATATATAATTGCTGAAAGCCGTCCCCGGCACAGAGCCGCGGGGAGGTGGGCTCACCTCCCCTCCAGAACTTGATGAACCGCCATGCGACACAAAGGAAAGGTTGTTAACATTAAAAATTAATTAACCCTCACACGCAGCTTAATGGAACTCATTCCTGAGAAATCCTGCCCGCACAACGGATGAATTATAAGGGGCTCTGCGAGCGGGGTGAGGAACAGAGGCCGTGGAAAGCCGCTGGCTTTACACCCTGAGCTGCTGCTGCTGCAAGGGCTGCGATAGTGACGGAGCCTCTCGGAGCACCAGATCAAACCAAGGAGCTGCTAAAGGCTCCAGCATACCTGGAGTGCTTAGGGGAGTTATCCTGAGCAGGGGTCAGGGCAAGAGCCCCCCAGCTCCAAGGAGGGAGGGGACTGGAGGCCAGAGGCTGGCGAGGAGTGGGGAGGCTGTGGGTGGGAGGGGGCTGCTCCCCAGCATCAGCCTCGTCCCATTGCTCCTGAAAAGCATGGCCCAGTGCTCCTCATGGATCCAGCTGACACCAGAGCCATGCCAGAAAGGCACGTGAGGGCTGAACTGAGGCCAGCACATCCAGTGCTTGGATGGACAAGGTTGGACGGGGCTTGGAGCAACCTGGGGCTGTGGAAAGCGTCCCTGCCCCTGCAGGGGGTTGGATTGAAAAGAGCTTTAAGGTCCTTTCCAACCCAAACTGCTCTGTGCTTCTCCAATAATACTCGGGAGGATGAAGCCTGGCAGGGGAAAGCTCTGATCTCGCCTCCAGAGCCCTTCTCTGGAGCTCCCTGTGTCAGAGAGGCAGACGAGTGAGAGCTCCCATTGCCACTCACCCGAGGCTGCATGGGGCTTAAAAGGCTCTTATTGATCAGATCCTTATTATGAAAGGGGCTATGAAATGCCCAGACCTTCCTCCAGCAGCCTGGGCAGCCATCCTGGCCATGCCCCCTCGCTTGCCGCTGCTGCAATTTAAAAATAAATGAATAAATCAGAATGGCCACGTAATTATAGGAAATGAAGACGCACATTAGGCTGGAGCAGCAGGGAATAATTATTTGCTGTCCTTCAGCACCCCAAAGCAAACAGGAGGGGAGGGGAGGCTTGCTGTGGGTAGGAGCTTTGTGTTCCCCACCCTGGCACTGGCACAGGGCCAAGCACTGGCAGCCAGGAATGGGAAGCAGACACCAGAGCCGGCTGCTTTGGCACAACCATGAGAGCCGGAGCCACGTGCAGAAGGGAGGGGAGGACATGGCCAGAGGCACGGCAGGGGTGGAGATGGGGAATGGAGCTGAAATGTTCCAACCTGGAGCACACAGAGCCCCTGAGTCATCCCGGGCAGGGAGCCCTCAGCCCAAGGGCAGCGAGACACAAGCTCCAGCCCCCGCAGCCCCTCGGGTGTCCATCGGGGTGGGACATCACCAAAGCCAGCCTGGAGGCCAGCAAAAACCACCTCATCTGCAATTTTCAAGGAAAAAACTTGCTTTATTAAACTACCAGCCTGTGGAAAATGTATATCCTGTTCCTCTCGAGACGAGAGAGACACATAAAATTTGGGCTCGTTTTGACAAGATACCTTCAGTGAGAGTAAATCACTCATGGGTTGATTAACCTCTCTTCTTAGGCAATTCTGCAAGTTAAATGACAAAGCTTCCTCTCCTCCTGAAGGCTTTTACTGAACTTGTAATGAATCCAGGTATACTAATGTCTTTCTTTTTTATTATTATTATTATTACAGAGCCAAGGCAGCACGGCAGCGTTACTGCCTGGGAGCTGTTTGTCATTGGTACAGGACACCACTTGATGCTTACCTTGTTTTCTCCTCAAATACCAGCAAATTTTAAAAAAAAAAAAAAAAAAGGAAAGAGAATTTCTTCAACCATGACAAATGATGCCATTTTTTGATGCATATGCAAAACAGCAAATTAGGCATTTGCTGATGTTCTTCCATTTACAACACAAAAGGGACAGGATGCTGGATATGGCCTCTGGTAGCAGCACACGAGGGAGGGGTGGAAGGGGTTGCCAGAACCAAAATATGATAAAAACATTATAAATCCCCAGAAAACTCCGAAATGCCCCAAACTGGCCACAGCCAGTTTATATCTGTGATAGCAATGGCACTAAAACCCCACAGGGCCGGGAGCCAAGCAGCCCCTCTGCCCATGGAATATTCATCTCCTGGCCCTGTTTTGGCTCCAACCTGCACGGCCTCTCCCTGCTGAGATGCTGAGCCACTGAGGATGAAGCTTTTCAGGCTGCCCAGGAACTATTTTAATTCAAGGCATAATTATTTGAAGCAGCAGTTACATGCTTGGTGAAACTCGGACAGAGACACCTCCCAAGGTGTCTGAAGGGAGCACTGAGCACCCTGGGTTATCACCTGTGGCATTCGTGATCACCCTGACGGCTGGGGAGTTTTGTTTTTTTCGTGACTGAAGGAGGAGGATGAACATCCCCGTTCCTGGCTCTGCACACCTTCATCCCAACTGCTAAACCACTGTTTTCCCCCGGGAAGCTGTCCCCAGGGTGGAGGAACTCATTCCATCTCCTCAGCTTCACCTGCAGCATTTTGCCTGTGAAAACACCATGGCACAACAGCAAAAAAAATCCTCACGTGTGTGTTTTACTCATGTCTTAAAGTCTGCCATGTAAAATCAAATCATTTTTAAACCCACTGGCAGCAACATTTCTCTCATGCAGGGCAAAGAGCTGCAGCTGGGGCTGCTCCCCTGCTCCTCCTCCCTTCAGAAATTCAGATAAAAGAGGGGGAAAAATTCCTGCAGCATCCTACACCAGGCTCAGGCAAAACAGGGATGTGCTGTTAACACAGAGGGGTTATCCTGTGAGCTGCTGGAATGTTTTCTTGGACTGACAAATAATAAATGCTGATTTCTCTGGGCTCTAACAAGAGCAGGGACTGCAGCGAGGAGGGATGGATGAGCACCCACCCTGACAAGGGCAGTTCCTCAGCGAGGCTGGCAAAGCCTCTCACACCTCGTACAGAAAGTCCAAGTATCTCTGTGATAAGTTTGATAAATGATGAAATACATCCTTAAAAATAAACTCTGTCAGGGAAAGCTGATAGCAATAAAGGAGTTATGAGAGGAGAGGAAATTTGCCATTCAGAGACAGATAACCTTGCAAATACTCTGTATTCCTGACACAGAAAGAACAGAACCGACACACTCCCTGCTCTCCCGCATATTCCAAAGAATCCGAGCTTTTCCACAAGCTGTGAAAAGGATCGTGCTTTATCTGCTCCTTCCCAGGTTCAGCTGAGGTTTCAGCAGGAGCTTGCTGAACCATCAGTGCCTGCAATTAACACTTGCAACTATTTTTACAGCAGGATCTGGGCTGGGTGTTGGAGAGCCCCCGGAGAGAGGCTCAGGCGTGCACTGCGGCGAGCGCGGCTTCGGGAGGAGCATCACCCTGACTCCACAGGCTGCGCCCTCCCTTCCATCCCCACAATGCTCCTGGAAGCCTGGGGGAACCCTGAAAACCTCTGGTCTCAGCCTAACCCTTAGGGGGACCCTGCTGGGCATCCTAAACCCAGGACTCAGAGTGGTACTCACTCCCCACTGAGAGCACAGCCAAGGGCCGCTGCTCTCTGAACGTCATCACCAAACAGAGCTTGGGACTTCCAGAGCCTTGAGGCTGGAAATTTGTCAAAAAAACCTTCCAGGTGTTATTTGGGCTGCAAGGGAGCCAGTCTAGAAAGAAGGGGCTGGAGCCTAAGGGCTCTGCTGCAAGCTGGGGTGGGGGGAAGGCTTTGGGCTGTGCAGAGCTGAGCCGTCCTAGCAGAGAGTTTGGGAGCAAGAGAAGATTGTGTGCAGGATGCTGAGGAGGCTATGAGAAGCTGTCCTAAGGACGAGATGCTGGTTTATTTTGGAGCAGAGTAAACCCAGCGAGGCTTCATGGAGCTCCCCAGCATTACTCCGGGTCCCTGGGCCAGGACAGGCTGCCCACTGCAGGTACAAATGTGTGACATGTCAGGCACTTTCCACAAGCAGGAACAGCAGTCTGGATTGCAGGCTCTGGAGTGTTCAGCCAGGAATTGAATACACAGTCTGAGGCCATCGCTGGGGTGCCCCAAGCCTCTGGTGCCATGGGGATGAGGGTGAACACAAAATCTGAGGTGATGTCCAGTGCTGTCACCCAGGCTGAGGATGTGAAGCACAGCATTTGATTATTCAGTTCGTGGAGTGGCCCAAGTGTAGATGGCAGCTCATGCTGTGGATCACTCACAGCCACGACAATGACGTTTTTTGCCCCTTTCTTTTTCGCAGGCTCTGCAGAGGCTGTGCCCGCTCACCCTGCCCCAAAGGACACGAGCTGGAAAGCCACAGCCTAGCAGGAATAAGTAAAAAAGCTTTCAGTACAGTTTTTCTTTTTGGTATAAACCGAAGAGAAGCTGCACTGTGAGTGCAAGGAGGCAGGATGGGAGGCATGGAATGGAGGAAGGTCTCGGGGCTGCCATGGGCATTGCTGTCCCACAGGAAAGCTGCAGGCACCACCTCCAACTAATTGAATTTGGGGAGAGAAGGGGCTATATTTGTATTTGTGGCAGTATTTCACACCCCTTTGGTGGCAAGAAGGGGCTTTCTCTCCTCCCTCAGCAGCCTTATTCCCTGGCAGCCACAATCCAATGCTTCTGCTTTTTAATCTGCCTAGGAGAAGGGGGATAATTAGTAACGAAGCACACGTGCTAAGAACATGCAATTATAACCATTGGGTTATAATTTATGTCTTATCATTCTGTGCAAAGTAATTAATATAGTAAAAGATTATTTATACCTAAGTGAGTGGAAGGCAAAGTTAGCTCTGCTTGGCGATGGGACCCAGCTGAACGACTGTGCCCAAAAGTGGCTGCAGGCTGGAAACCCAGGGAGAGGCAGGGGAATTGCTGAAAGAACAGGAGCTGGGGTTTGGGAAAGCCTCCTCTTTTGGGCACCTCACAGTGGAGGAAAAGAGAGACCTGGCTGGTCCCGCTCTGCCTTTACTCTTCTCCCACTGCAGCTCCTCTGCGGGGCAGGGGCTGCCCTGTGGGGTGGGTCTGACCCTGCTGAGGTTTTGGGCTTTATGTTAGTGTTGAGATTTATTAAAGAAGAATTTAGAGGCTTTGTTCCCCATCCAGTAGCCAGTTTTCCTTGTTTTCTGGCCGTGAGCCTGAAGCAAGCAAGGCAAGGGCTGGCCCAGGCACAAGCTTCCAGCTGCCACCAGCAAGGAGCGGTAGGGCAGAGTGTGGGCCAGCAGGGACAGGGGACCTCAGCCAGCCACCAGTGCCACTGGGAAAGGGAACTGGGACCAGGAACCAGCTCTAAATACAGTTATGCCTATGCCCATGCAACATTCTGAGCAAATTAGCAGGGACTAATTTTTTTCTGAGGATGGACAAGCAGTCAGGACCCTGCAGTTTAATGAGTTTTTTCCCCTCGGCTCTGGCCTGCAGCTGGTCCCCACCAGCATCAGTTCAACATGTACATTTTTTATTAAAAATCACTTCAAATGCCTGCCAGGTCTCAGAAATAGGAAGCTATTAACCCTCAGTGTCCCAGGGAAAGTTGCAACATGCCCAAGGAGCCTTGGGATGAGGTTTCCTTGCCCTGTCCCTGCTGTTTCTGGAGCTGTAAGCCCCAGGGACTGAGGATGAAGGCAGCAAGGATGAACGAAGCCCCTCTCCTGGCAGGACCCCCTTGGTCCAGGCTCAGAGGCAGATTTTGTGTGCCTTGGCTCTGTTTCCATGGCAATTTGCTTGGGCTGCAGAGGAAGCGTCCCCAGGGGAGGCACCTGGGAGCAGAATGGGCTGCAGGGCTGGACACAGGGCAAGGGCAGCGCTGCTGGTGGGCTTGTGCATGGAAAATGTGGGGAGAGAGCAGGGACTTGGACTTCCACCTCAACTTCTTATTTCAATTCACCTTTGACTTCAATTCAACTTCCCCATCGCTGCTCTTCTCCTGTGCTGGTGGGGTTTACAGTCCCATGTTCACCCCCAGCTCCCTCCTGGCTGGTCTCTCCTCTGTGTCCCACCTGGGCACAGAGGAGCTGTTTTAGCCACTAAGTCCCAAAGTAAAGGACCGAGCACTGCTGCCAGCCCATGGCATGGACAAATCAGCCAGGCAGGAGCCTGAAGACATTGTCTTGGGCACCAAAACAGCTGAGGATAAACTGTCATAATCCATGTTTATCCAAGGCAGAACCTGGATGCAAAATAAAGGTGTACCAGGAAACAAACCTCAGCAGCAGAAGCCACATTTTAAAGCCACCAGAGTACCCAGCAGTGATGCAGCTGTGAGGAGAGAGCCTCTACCTGAAATGCACTCAGGTAAACTCCCTCAGTCCAAGGGGTGGTGGGGTTTAGCCCAGTTTGGGAAGGAGTGGAGGTTTGGGAGTGGCTCAGGTGTGCCTGTGCCTGCCCTCCAGCAGCTCCAGCTGCTTCCTGACCCGCTCAAGCCCCTGTGGCACGGGTGTTCTGCCAGCCCCAGATGGGATCCTGCAGGGATAAAGGAGAAGAGAGGGACAAAAGGGGGTGTGCTGAGGCAGCTGGCTCTGTGCTGGGTGCTGGGTGACCCAGGGGAGGGCAGGGTCCCAGGCAGGCAGCAGGTCCCTCACGCTCTGGCTGTGCAGGAGCCTCCCCAGCCGTGGAATGCTGCTGCTGGAGTCACTCCGGGGCAGGGGCCACAACCAGAGCCTGAGCCCTGGTTTCTGCTGCTGGACCAGGGCTGAGCATTTCATCTCTGGAGCAACATTAGATATGAGAAAGCAAAAAATAACTTGGGGCAGGTGGCTGAGGAACAGACAGGCTTTGCTTTTTTTTTTTCTGGCCCAGCCTGTTTCCAGAGTAATTTGCAAGAACCCTTTGCCAGTCATTCACCCTGCAAGAAAAATTGGCTGTTTTACAGATTATTAAAGGATTATTGCTCTTTGACAGTGCTGTAAACACGCAGGTGTTGTGGTGGTAGTGCAGATAAACAGTCGTGTCCATCTGGCTGTGGGTCTGCCTTGGCTTGACCAGCCCCGGGGTGTGACATTGGACTGATGATGATGAGGGTGAGCATCATCACCTCTTGGAACAGCGCTTGCCCCTCAGCTTTGTGCATCATGGCTCTGGAGCTCATCAGCGCCATGGTGGCGCTCAGTTTGTGCCTTTGGCACCAAGTCCTCACACACACATCTCACTGGGGCACTTGTGCTTCTCCTAAAGGTCTCTGCCGGGAGTCAGGGTGATTTCTTCTCCCTCCAGGCCTCCTCAAATGCACAAAGCTCATTCAGCAGGGAGAGATGAGCGTTAAGGACTGCAAAAGGATGTGCCAAGCACTGGCAGTGAAATGTATATTTTAAATTCTTCCCAGTGCTGTGAAGACGGGGAATTCAGCAGCAGCCTCTCAGGGGCCCTGCCTGTGCTGGGTTTTGCTGCTCTGTGGTGCAGTGGGATTTGCAGAGCCACTCCCTTCTCCCCCTTCCTTTCCCCTGCTTAGTGAGGAAGGGTGAGGCACTGAAAGCCACCCAGCTCTGTGCAGTGCCTCTGCTCAGCTTGCTCCCAGGGCTGGAGTGCTTCTCGACACTTCTGGTGGCCATGGGAGGTACTTGTCAGCAGATGCTCCTCACCGCTGCTTCCAGAAATTGTGCTATAAAGCGCTGTAATGAAAAATGGATAGAGCAAGGCCTCCAAACACTGCTCTGCCAGCAAACGCCTGCTCTGGGTTTCCTTCCCTCAGCCTCTTTTCGGAGCAGGCATCTGAGACAGCGGTGATGCTGCTCTGCAGCATCCCTTGAAGGACCATCCAATGCCCCAAGAGCAGATCTGGGCTGGGTTCTGCTGCTTTACAGCTGAGCTCAGAACAGGGCAAGGCGCAACCTGTGGTGTAAAACCCCATTTTAATTCACAGCCCTGCCAGGAAGCTTATTAATCTGCTTTGTCCTGGAATAGACCCGTGGTGCAGCCACGGCTGTGGTGTGTGTGCTCCCAGGGGAGAGTGGAGAGTAAATGACTCGGTGCTCCTGCTGAGCATCATCTTCCTGTCCATCACCCCCAGCTGGGCTTTTCCCAGTGGAAACTGGGGCAAAGCAATCAGCAAGCCTGGGATGAAGGAAGGGGAAGCAGACACAGCTGATGTGCCCAGGACAGCCTGTCACTCCTGATGATCAACACCATTGATAAACACTCGGTGAATTGATCCAGAGGGAGAGGAAATTCTGTTAGGTCTGTGGTTTAATGGCCTTATTTTCACAGCTATGCTGAGATTGCTCTGATCCCAGTGGAACTGCTCCCCTCACTGCCCAGATCTACCCTGCAGGACCCACTCCTCAGCCAGGTGCAGAATCCAGAGCCAGCAGCTGTGGATTGGTGGCTGGGCCCACATTGGGCAGAGCACCCCATCTTGGATGGGGTTTGGTACCCAGACAGGGCCTCTGCTCCTGCACCCTCTGCTCTGACCAACACATCCCTGCCCCCAAACATCCAGAAAACCACTGGGAAGGGAAAGATTTTGGAATACAGCCACGGCTGGGCGCGCTGGTGGCACGGTGCCTTTGCAGCACTGCTGTTTGTCCTCCTGCCAGCGGCACCGAGAGCCTCCAAGAGGATTCTCCAAGCGGCTGCAGATGCGAGGGCAAAAGCCAAGCAGCACTCCGAGCTGACAGCTTTGCATCTGGCTTCTGCTCTGAAGGAAGTAATTAACAGGAATGATCACCCAGGAGCAGCAGCACGCCTGGGAGGGGAGCAGGGCTCGTCATCGCCAGCTGATGCTGGACAGGGGATGGTACCACCTTCTCTAGGGGCAGCAACAGCACAAGGCAGATGAATGGAAAAAACTCTGGAAAAGGAGGTTCCAGGCAGAGCCTGGGGAGTTTCCCTCCACAGCAGGCACTCGGCAGATTTTTCAGAAGAGATTAAATAATTCAGTGGTGGCCTGGCAGGGAAGCAGCACCATCGTGTTCTGAATCTTTCCCCTTGCAGAGCAGGGATCAACTGCCCCAGCCCCTGGTGTGGTGACCAGGGCACTAAGAGGGAGATAAGGGAGAGGAAAAGTTCCCCTGTGGGATTGCTGGCTGTCCCCATCACTGTGACCCCTGAAAGAGAGCAGGGCCAGACCTGGCACTCATTACCTCCTGTCCCATGTGCTCTGCAGCACGGTGGCACCTCCCACTGCACCAGCCCTGCTGCGTGGTCACAAAACTCCTCCTCACCTGGGCGACACCTGCAACACCCACAAGGGAGCAGAGAAATCCCAATAAAATTAAATTAAAATACTTAAAGCATTCCTGGGAGCTTGCAGGCACCCCTGTTCCTTGCTGCCAGCCACACCGGGAGTAGGGTGTACTCCCCAAATGCCACCCCATGGGGGGACAACATCAGGTACCAGCAGCAGGACCCAGGACCCTGTGTGGGGACATGGAGCCTTTCGAGGCCCAAGGGGGAGTCACAGCCACACTGCCTCCTCAGCCTCGCCAGAAAACTTGCAGATGGATGTTAAAGGCATTTAAGTTTTAAATTTTTATGCTGACAGTTTATTTTTTAATTAAAGCTGTGCTGGTGCGGGAAGGGCTGGAGCTGTTGCTCCTGTGGCTGCACTGCCCTGGCAGACACCCGTGGTTGTGTTTCACCCACAGGTTTGGGAAAAGGAGCAGGATGGCCTCTGGGGGCACAGCCCTTTTCCTATTTATTTCAATAAAAGACCTCAGAGTGCCATCTGCACTGAGTCGATTTCCTAAGAAAGAAGAACTGAAGAAACTCCTCCAGGCTCTATGACCTCTGAGATACCGGATACAAGAAGTCATTAAAACCCATCTTTTGCACTTAAAAATGACATTAAACCCAGTGCATCCCTGGAATGGCCTTTCTAGCACTTCTGGGGAGAAGTAGGATGAAAAATCAGCCCAGGGTGCAGGAGCTGCTGGCCCATTTTGGGGAAGGAGAAACGGAACAGCTCCTGTTTTGGGTGCACCAGCACAAGGCAGTGGGGACTGCTGGAGTGGTCGCCCCTTGCTTCGCCTTTCACACCAGCCCTGCTCTCAGCCAGTCGCTAAAACCAGGCATGAAAGAGACTTAATTACGTTAGCAAATGGCTCCCAGGAAATAATTAACTCTTTTATGGAAGTGACCTCATTAGGCACCATTAAATCGGGCAGAAAGGGAGCCATCTGGTGCCTCTGACATCACTGCTCCAGCAAGGGCTGGGATGCAGCCACGTCCGCCTGGTATTCCCGGGCTTCACTCGGGGGTTATTTTCCTGCAGCCTGATCCCACCACACGTGTCCACATCTGTGCTGCAGGACACCTGAGGGACCAGCACAGGCACAGGACAGCCCGTGCCAGGGAAGTTCAGGACCGGGTCCTGGTCCAGGAGATGCGAGTCCTGCACGGACCTGCAGCACAGAGGGAAGGTGGAACAACACAGATGAAATCCTGAAGGAGTCAGGGCTGCCTAGGCTGGGAACACATCTAAATCAATAACCAGGCAGCCCAGCATAAATGGAGCTAATTAATTACCTCTTACTGCATTATTTATTATTGCAGAGATTTATCATTTTCTATAATGATTCATTGTTTTCTGCTTGCTCCCTTCTGCAGCTCCTAATCCCTGGTGCTGAGTCAATATCCAGCCCTGGGCAAATGTCTCACCAGGGAGAAGCAGCCCTGCAAAGCTGCTGGGAAAGCTGTTCGGTGTCCAGCGTGCCAGCAGGTCATCCTGTTCCTGAGCCAGGGGAAGGAGCAGCCCCCTTTTTGGGAGGGGGGAGTAACCAATGGTTATGCTCGGCCACGCTGGGCGATGCACAGGGCTGGATGTGCTGCGCCTTCACCTGCGAATGGCTCTCATGTGGGAGAAAAGGGAGGCTGCACCTGGGGGGCATGAAGAGCCCAGGCACCTTCCTCAAAAAATCTGAACCCGTATTTGAGGAAATGTTGTTGAAACTGAAGGAGGAGGGCGGGCAGTGGGGTAGGATGGGGCTGCGGGATGAGCCGGGGCTGCGGGATGAGCCGGGGCTGCGGGATGAGCCAAGCCTGGTCCTTAGCTGGAGGCAGGAGGCAGTGACGGAGTAAATCGAGGGCCTGGATGCCCCTGCCTGGCTGCCAGCTCCGCCAGCAGCTCAGGAACCTGCAGAACGTGGAGATGGAAATTAGGGAGCAGCAGGTCCTAAGGGTGAGCATGAAGAAACACAGCTGGAAAGCGACTCTTGTTTTTCCCCATCTCCCATCACTGAGGCTGAAGTCGGCTGTGGTTATGTTTTACCAGAGAAAACAGCAATATTTGCCCTATTACCTGCCCGGCAGCTGCAGTGAGCAGCCCCGGAGTTGGGGGAACACTCACCCTTTAACACAATAAATGCCATTTACTGCACCCATGGCCGGGGACAGCCAGGGACAGATGATATTTGCAGTTTCCCGGCTTGAAGCTGCTCCAGTCTCAGCTTCCACAGCAGGACCCCGCTGGTCCCTGTCCCCCACAGCCCCACAGGGAGAACCCAGCGAGGGGAGTTGGCCAAATCTGGGGTGCCTTGGGCTCAGCCCACTTTGGCACCCACGGCAGCAAGACAGCCTGCAAAGTCCTCCTTGCCTGGCCAGTCACTCTGCACTTCAAAAAGACACTTTTAAGTCTGGATGCAATGGGAAAACCTTTTCCAGGCAGCTGGGAATAAAGTGAGCGACTTCATTATTTTTCTCCAGGTATGCTGGTCCCCTGTGAGACACAGGAGCTGATGTCAGGGCTGGGGGCTGCTCCTCGCTGCCAAAGCGCCGTGTCGGGAGCGGTGGGATCAGGGAGAAGGGGTGCAGCGTCGGGGCAAACCAGCAGCGAGCAGGACACGAGGGATGCTGACAAACAGCACCGGGCTCAGAGCATTAATTCTCCAGGATGCAGCAGCCAGGGTGGCTGGCAGGGAAGAGGGTGGCTCCAGGAGCCAGGTTTCCCAGCGAGCTCCGGGAAGAGGCTCGGCAGCGCTGCAAGCGATTGCCATCTAGAGGTTTTTGGGAAAGCAGTGCCCTCAACCCTACACACACAGCCCGAGCCGTCGGCACCAGCCCAGGGCACACGGGGGGCTCCTCCAGGACCGGAGGTGGCCGTGGTGTCCCAGGGCACCTCCCCGCCCCAGCACGGTGGCGCCGGGATGGCTGCGTCGGGACAGACCAGGAAAGAAAAGCTGATTGTGGCAGGGTTTGGCAGCCCCTGGGATAGAATCAGAGAATGTTAAAGGTTGGAAGGGGACCGTAAAGATCATCTGGTCCCAAACCCCCCTGCCCTGGGCAGGGATACCTTCCACTATCCCAGGCTGCTCCAAGCCCCGTCCAGCCTGTCCTTGGGCACTTCCAGGGATGGGGCAGCCACAGCTTCTCTGGGCACCCTGTGCCAGGGCCTCCCCATCCTCATGGGGGAAGAAATTTTTCCTAATACCTAACCTCAATTTCTCCTCTTTTAATTTGTACCCCTTCCTCCTTGTCCTGACATGAGCCTGGTGATGTGGGCACAGCCTGTGGCATCCACAGGGATGTCCTGTGCCTGTTCCCAAGCCATGGGCAGCCGCTGAATTTTGGCCTCTCTGCCCAGGAGTGGGTGTGGGCTCTGCTTCGTGAGATGGTGAAGTGCAAAGATGCTCCAAAAAGGATTAGCTCACAAAGATGCCGCCCTCAGACCCACAGCATTTCAGTATTGCATTGCCTGTAAAGGGTTTTTTAATGACACGGCGGCAAAACTCATCTGTCCTCTCGCAGTCTGTGCTGCCTCTTTTCTTAGGTTTTGATGTGCTCAGCAACACATGTGCGGGGTGGGTTTGATTTGATTTTTTTAAAAAAGTTAATTACATTTGAGGCTTCCCTGCTCCTTGGTGTCCCCACAAAGCCCCCCGCCCGCTCTCCCGGGGCAGCGCTGCATCTCCTGCTTCCTTCAGACCGGCATTTAGCAGCTACGTATAACCCAACGAGGCACCAATTGCTTCCAGGAGCACAAATGAGTTTAATAAGGGTCTCGGTGAGTCTTTGGAAACGCAGCTGCCCTGTCGCACCTCCAGCCCCCGGGGCTGCATTTCCTTCTCGATGTGTTTGTGTGCGGTGCTCGGAGCACTGTCCATCCCCGGCACGGCCCCGCCCGCAGCTCCGCGGACACGGATAGGGCTGCCTAGGTGAGGAATGGGACATGCTTCTCATTCAGCTGGTCTGTGAAGCATGAAATGCTCATTTTTTAAAAGCACGGATGTCTAGGAAAGTCGGCAGTCAGTTCCTTTATGTTCCATGCTGTGCTGAGCTGCAGGTGGAGATGCCCCTGAAAGCCCAAATGCTGCTAAACTTCTGTATTTTGCTTGAACATCTTGGGAAAAAATGCTGCTTTCCAAAATGCCATTCTTCCCTTCCTTCATGTTAAAAAAAGGATGCGAGAAAGGTGCATTTGGCACGGGCTCCAGGGACGCCTCTGGCACAGCTGTCACTGCACCGTGGCTGGGGGTCTCAGGGTGACCCGTCCTGGCTCACTCAGGTCTCCCTGAAGGGCTGGACACTGAAAAATGTGATTTTCTTGCCGTTCCTGTGCCCAAAGGCTGGGTGGTGCCCCTTGACACACCTGCCCTGCCAAGGAGGGCCATGAGCAGCATTTTGTGCCCTTGCAGTGAGGGGTGCAGGGAGCATCACCGTGTTGGTGATGCCTCGTGGTCCTGGCACGCCAAGGCCCTGGTTTATAATTATGGCAAATATAAATACATGTGTTAGCACTGAACCCTTTTCCTACACGTGGTGCATGGTTGAGTCAAGCCTGATTTGCTCAGCCACTCCATAAAGTGCTTTATTTTCCTATCCAGCCCTGAAGTATCTTTTTTAAAGACTCAAGATCAGGATTTGAGGGTTAAACCACTAGACCACCACCCGTGAGTGGAGCTGGCCTGGCTGCTTATCCTCACTCCTCCTGGCGCTTGAAATGAAACAGAAATATAGGTTTCATTATCACAACAGGCTGTGGGAAGGGTTAAATTTGGATTTTTGTGATGTGGGGTGTCACTCAGCAGCCTTGGTTTGGGCTGGAAGAGGGGGAGAGCAGACCCTGCCCACTGTTTCTGTACAGACACAACTGTTGCACTCTCCAGGTCAACCCGAGTTTGATTTGTAGCAGGTGGCTGTGCCAGCTGGGCATCTCCAGCTCCTGTTGTTTATTTGCTCAGCTTTAACCTCCATTTTCTACTCACGAGTTGTTCGCAGTTGCCACTAATGCAATTACTTCAATTTAAATTGATATTGGGAAGAACTTCTTCCCTGTGAGGGTGGGGAGGCCCTGGCACAGGGTGCTCAGAGAAGCTGTGGCTGCCCCTGGATCCCTGGAAGTGTCCACGGCCAGGTCGGATGGGGCTTGGAGCAGCCTGGGACAGTGAAAGGTGTCCCTGCCCATGGCAGGGGGTTTGGAACAAGATCCCTTCTAACCCAGACCATTTTGTGATTTTATGATTCGGGGACCAGTGGAGGCTTCTGGGTCTCCTTCTGAGGGCCTAATCTGGCAGTGAAAAAAGATTTCCCATCAGAAGCTGTTTACAGAGTGCAGGATTATGGTTTGCCCAGACTCTGGTGTTTTAAGTGCTGAAGAGTTCCAGGAATGTCACTTCTTAGCAGCAGGGACAGCAGTTCCTGCCCCAGGGCAGATCCCATCTCTGAGCCAGGCAAGCCCCACACCGGGATGGCTGAGAGGGCACCACAGGCTTAGAATGAAGGGAAAACAGAAGGACTGGGAATTGCTTAATTAGAAACAGTTTTCTCCTTTAATGTTCTGCAATTACTTTGAGGTCAGGAGAATTATTAGTAATATTAATCGCTGAATTTCCAGAGAACTAATGTTAATAGTACCCTAATTGGGCCGTACCGTCCAGCACTAATTGCTGAGCGCCAGCAGGCAGCTCATTAAGTCTTCCAGCCCTTCTCCCTTGGCAAATCTTATTTCTTCTAAATCCACATCCCGGATAACGTGGCTGTGGAGGGTTAAAGGGTGGGGATAAGCACACCAGACCAATGAGGCTGAGGCTCTCAAGGACTCTGCCCCTGTTTTCAGCTTTCCAACCATGCCAGTGACATCTCAGGCCTCCTGCCTTTGGCATGAGTCCTCAGGTGGGCAAGGAAAGGTGTTTGCTGCTGGAGATGGGCCCAAGGGCAGATGTTCTGGCTCTGAACAGGCTGGGATCTTGTCCCACCCCCTGCCATGGGCAGGGACACCTTCTCCTATCCCAGGGTGCTCCAAGCCCCATCCAACCTGGCCTTGGACACTTCCAGGGATCCAGGGGCAACCACAGCTTCTCTGGGCACCCTGTGCCAGTGCCTCACCACCCTCACAGGGAAGAATTTCTTCCTAATATCCCATCTAAACCTGCTCTCTGTCAGTTTGAAGCCATTTCCCCTTGTTCTATCACTACATGCCCTTGTCCAAAGCTCCTCTCCAGCTCTTTTGGTCTCTTTTAGGTACTGGAGGGCTGCGTGCTCCAGCAGGGAAATGCTGGAGGTTGCCACAGGAGGACAGGACAGGGATTTGCCTCCTGCCAAAGGGGCACGTGGAGACAGGGACATTGTGGCTGTGAATGAACACGACCCAGGCATCATCCTGCCCGAGCTGTGGTGCTCTGGGGTGACCAGCAAAGGAAAAGCAACCAAAATACCCTCAAAACACTGATGTGAAGAACTGAAATGCTGCAGACAGGAGGGGTTCTTTCTTATTTTTTAGTTCTGAAATGCAGCAACAGGAAACAGAAGGGTAGAGACATCATGAAGTTCCAAACGTGCCCGTTTATGTTTAAAAAAAATGACTAGGGAGGAAAAGAAAATTTCATCGGGTACAATGACGTTCTCAGAATTACCAGTTTTTATAAATTGCATGTATTTATGTGTGTGTATATATACATATATAAAAGCCTTATGTTTAAAAGATTAATGCTCCTTCTGGCAAGGCATCAATGAAAATTTTCCTCTCCTGTTTACCTCTGCAATACAAAGTGAAGATTATCTCATTCCAACGTCACTATATAAAAATAGCACTGTAAAAGCACCTTTACAAGGCCAGTCTTTTGCTGACATTTTATATTATTCTTCCGTACAGAATTCAGAGAAATGCTCCAAAACATATAAAATGCTCCAATTTTGCCTTGGGGAGCAGGAAGGGGAGGCACAGAGCTGTCGCTGGGAAAGGTCCTGTGGCATTATGGAATTTTGCTTTTCTCCGGAGGTGTTTAACAGCAATAATAGTCAAGAGTTTACAATAAATAGAATAATGCAGCCCTTGGGACTGTGCTGTACTCACTGTGCACTGTTTCAGCTTCCAACTCCCTCCTCCCACCCATGGGGCTGGCGTGGAATCAACCACTACCTACGTTGCACTTAGTGAGGATTTGGAGCAAAGGAGCTTTTTCACCTAAAGGCTGCAGCCAACTGAGAGGGAGAAAAAAATCCCAACCAACCAAACCTAAACCACCAGCCTTTTCATTTTTATTCCCTTTTAAGCCCCAGCTCTTGGCAGGCTGAGTGGCAGATAATGGGATTGAAGGAGGTGCCTTTCCCACGCAGGTGTTCAGCAGATGCAGCAGCAGAACAGGGACGGCCTCTGGAGATGGTTGTGTCCAAGTGGGCCGGCCAGCAGGAAAGGTGAGGGCACGTGGAATCCCAAATCCTCCCTGAGCTGCTCCCCACAGAGCAGGAGTTGGATCTTTGCTGCCCACACGGGCTTGTGAAATGCCCAACTACTCCTCTCACACCCCCGTGCAGATGGGCCACACTTGTGTTATTAAATAAAGCAGCTATTAGCCAGCTTCTGGAGCTGTGGGGTTTTGTCTGGCCAGGTTTTTTTTTGTCTTCTTGTTTCTGCTCTGGCACGCCAGAGAGATTTATAGAAACAACATCAAAAGGCCTGAGAGTGGAGGGGATGGAAGTGCTGAGCTGACCACTGGCCCCCGGATTTGTCAGGCTGGTATTTATTACAGCAGGGGAGGCGACAGCTATGTTAAGATCAAACTCAAAAGTCAACAGTGAAATTGCATCAAGGCTGACCACTTTCAAGCAGCTTCCCAGTAATCCCTGCTCCTTCCCTCTGACAGCACCATGAGAGGGGACAGATAAATTAGGAGGCAGCAAAATGCACCAAGAATACAGGAACAAAAAGCACATGGGTCTAGTGAAGGCTGTGATGTGCAAAATACTCTCAGGGCTGAAGGCTGCTCATGTGCTGATGCCCTCAGATGTCTGGAAAAGGGGCCGGGCATCAAAGGAGAGGTGGCTGTCACTGCAGCTCAAAGCGCTGCTAATCTGACTGTTAGAAGGTGTGAGCTGTGGGCAGCTGCAGGGCGGCCAGAGGGAAAATTAAATCGGGATGTTTAAGGGAAGAGACTGGAATGACAATTAGTTTATCCTGTAAAATCTGCAATTAGAAGTTGAAAACTTAAAGACATAGGCCAAGCAGTAGTGAGGACTAGGGAAGGTGAAGATTGTTTTTGTTTTGTATTTCATAAGTTTTCATACTAAACAAATTTACTGCAAAACAAGCAAATCAGTGGGAAAAAGCCAAAAACACAGGATCCATTCTTTAAAAATACACAGATACACATTTACAAGACTTCTTAGTGCATATTTACACTGACTATTTTGTTTTCTTTCTAGAATTGAAGCTGCCATAAACCTTCAAATACTTAAGGGCTGTTTCAACAGCTGAATTACAAAACAGCCCAGTCACAAAATACAAAATAAACATGGATGGTTTAAATAGAGAGGAAAAAAATAAACCAAGTGATTCACTTCAACATACATTTATATAGGAAAGATCATTCTCTTGACACACTTCCTATGGCTGTGAAATGTTAAACTTTAGTATTTTAATTTATGCTTTGATATTTTGGGTCCTAAAGAGAAGCAGCTGACTGGGCCCCTGTCAGACCACGATCCTGTTGGGAAGGAAACCGCTTGAAGCCATTTGACCCCCAAAAACCCTACGAGATGATGGTGGTGGAAGCCAGACTCTAGAACCAACTTAAGAGAAAGATCTTTTTGAAAAGAAATGTATTTTCTTCATAAATACAGTACAATTACATTTTACAATGTCTTTTTACTTCCTAGACATAAAACCACTAACTTTTACAAAAGAGTTCCTATACAAATACATGAAAAGAGACCCCCCCCCTCCCCACAGCCCCCTGTCCCCCGGCCCTGGCACGGAGCAAACGCACTGGCAGCTCGGTGAATCCCGGGATAACCTGGATTCCCGGGAGAGGAAGCCCCGATGTCCTGGGGTTTTCCTGCCCTGAGTGCTCGGGTTTGTGTCGCTGGGAAGAGCCCTTGGTCCGGCCGGGAGTCCCCACGGCTGTCCCACGTCCCGCTGGCCCCGCCGGCGGCTCCTGGAGCAGGAGGTGTCCTTGGAAACGGGCCTGGCCTAAAACTCTCCAAGTCCCTCCGACTCAGGCAGCCCCCAAAAAACGAAGCCAAGGCGATGCTCAGCTTTCAGCACAGACTGCACGGACAGAACTTCAGCCCCAGCACACGTGGTGACCTCAGAGAGCCCTGGTGACACGTGGTGACCCCAGAGAGCCCTGGCGACACGTGGTGACCCCAGAGAGCCCTGGTCATACATGGTGACCCCAGAGAGCCCTGGTGACACGTGGTGACCCCAGCGAGCCCTGGTCACACGTGGTGACCCCAACAAGTCCTGGTCATACATGGTGACCCTAGAGAGCCCTGGTCACATGTGGTGACCCCAACAAGGCCTAGTCATACATGGTGACCCCAGAGAGCCCTGGTGACACGTGGTGACCCCAGAGAGCCCTGGTCATACATGGTGACCCCAGCGAGCCCTACAGGCTCATGAGGAGCAACTCCCACACCCTCGTGAGTCCTGGGACACAAAGCCGCTGCTCCAGACCCCCAGGAGCTGCCAGGTAGGAGCTGTTTCATTTAATAACAACGTCGGGCCAGGTGGGAACCAAAGTCTCTGGATCTCAGGCAGTGCCCCGAGCAGTCAAACCACAAAGGAACTGCCCAAGGGAAGGACTTGGGAGTTTGGCCTTTCTGTAAGCAGTGAAAGGAAAGAGGAAGAATAACTAAACTTCATTTTCTTGTTTTGCTCTACAAAGAAGAATATGTGGCTTTCTTTATAAAAGCTACAATTCTGCTTCTAATACCCGAGTTTAAGAAAAACTCTTAGTCTAAAATTTTGGTTTGCAAAGCTCGTTGCAATCACTGTTAAAAACCACTTTCTACTAGAAATAAGCTCTACAGAAGGCAAAGGAACTAGGTGTGCAGTTTGTCTCCTTAAAGCAGTTTCTGTTTAAAAACAAAATAAAAATCTGTACAGAGACTGAGGACTATAGTACACATCTTCCTCAAAGCAAGCAGCTTGTTTACATTCACATCAGGATGGCTCTGAGGAAGCTCCAGGGGAAGAATACATTCCTGATGGTTCCTAGTTTGTCAGCACAGGAAAATTACCTCCAACTTCCACAGGAAATTTGTGGGGTTTTTGCTTTTTTGGAAGAAACTGAAATTACAAAATAAGGCAAAGAGCCTGACCTAAGCAGTGTAAAACTGCACCATCTTCCAAAATTACTTCAATGGGCAAGGAACTGCCAAGGCTCCTGCAATCCTGATGGTTCAGACTGTCAGAGACAGCCTGGCTTCCATTTCTGGAGGAGAGAGTTGCTGTATTTTATTCACAGAGAGCTATTATGTCCTTCTTTCTTTGTAAAAATAAATTACAGTGGCACTCCATTTGAAAACAGTGAGCTGCAGGGAGCATAAACCAATTATTTTCACCTCAACGGCCAATACTGATTGGGGAAAATCAGTTTTCTGAAAGAGGTTTTATCTGTAAAAGATCCAAATTTTCCCAGACATTTTAGAATTAATGTGAATCAAGTGAATTGTAACTCTTTATTTAGAGCCCTACAGCTGTAAAACTTCTTTCCAGCTGCTGAGAAGTATCTGTAAAGACGGAATATAACTTTTCCTGACTCTAAAGGAAGAGAAAAGCATTCAAACATTTCTCCACCCCCCCACACAGACACTCAGTGGCATTTGATTTCCCTCATTGTTCATTTTAAGCCAAACCCACAAAATATAATACAGATATTTATGCTGAGATGGCAAAAAGATGGACACCTTGAGCTAATGAGAAAAGCTGCATTTTCAACTACTGTGGAAGAGGAAGAGAAATCACTTCAAATCATCCAGGGTGGGCATTACTTCATAAAATGGGATGGAATTAAGCCAAGAGAAATAAAAGCAAGACGTTCTCAGTGATGAGAATGAAGTGGCCGTGGACAGCGTGCCTGGAAAGGGGTGGGGAATGGTTCAGAGGGAAGGAAGGTCTGGAACTGTCTGGAGACGTTGTCCCGTGGGGCAGAGCCAGGCAAAGCCCTGCAGCGCAGCTCTGCAGTGCCTGGAGTCAGGCTGATGGAAGGGGTTTGTGCCTGGCCAGTGCATCTCCTACTGCACACCCTTTGCCATCCCTGCCTTCTGCAGGACTGGGAATACGGCCTGAAGAACCCTGGCCAGCAGCAAATCTGCCAGAAACGATGGGAAGGGTCTTCCTCGGATTTTAAGTGGTTATTATCAGAAGGAAAACTCAGGGCTGAGCTTTAGGCAACACCTGTGCAGAGGGAGAGGCACCTCCTCTCCCCTCCCACTGGGAAACTCCTGAGAGCCCTGCTGGTCTGGTAAGGCCATTTCAGCTGAACACCACAGCAGTAGTGCCAAACAGGAATTAAAGACATTCACTAACTCTGTGATAATTAATTGCTGGATTTCCTTATTTCTGGGGTGAAATGATCTGAAACGAAAATTTTGCTACTCTAATGCTGCACAGAAAGCTGAAACTAGCCAGGTTCCCAGTGTGTGACCACTGGCTAAATATTTTAATATTCAAGTACAAAAAAAAAGAGTAGTTTTTAACAGAAATTAATATTGAAGTGTTTTAATAAAATGCAAAGACAGTAACAAAAAAATGTTCATGTACTTCTATTGGTCTTAATATCTCCTTACAGTTTCTGTAACCAAAGCACTGCTGCATCTGTGCTAGTTTCCAAAACTCTGGAAGTGAATCTCATGACTTAAATATGAAACTTTCTTCTGTAATGCCTCTGGGACTTTCTTTAAGCTGCTCTCTCCACTCAGATGAATTAAAGAAGTATTTTGAAAGGAGAGAATCTGCCATCTGAACCTTTGCATGGAGCTTCTCTTTAAAGTTCTACCTCTGAGGCGTTGCTATGTGGAAAAGAATCCGGTCTCTCCAGAAAGGAGGGACATACAAAGTTGAAGGGCATTTGAAGTACAGAAAAGCCTGCTACAGAGAAAGATCTCCACAGATGCAGTAGATTAAGTTGCTAACTCTGAAAAACAACAGGGCTTCCCACCTGAACTATGGTAAACTTGGGGTAGTTTCACTAAAGCCAATGGAATTACCACGTCAGAAATCTGATCTCACAGATCAGGGCTGGGCCTGTAAATTCTCCTTATTAATTTATGTAAAACATGAATGCAATATATTATTTACTATCCACTGTACAAATTATTGAAAAAGTACTTAAGTATAAAAGTGTGGCAAATCTTGCAAAAGGAACTACAAATACGAAATGTGACATTAATCACCGGAGTCGTTTGTTTTAATAAAGAAATAATTAAAAAAGAAATTTGGGAAGTAAAAAAGAAAATGTTACCACACTGAAAATGGAAATTTTTTCAGCCTATGAACATGAAATACCTATTCTGAGTTCTTACACAGAGAGGAAAGAGGAAGTGAAAGGGAAATCTCCCTTAATCACAGGTCAGATTTATAAAAGCTTCCCAGAACACTTGTATTCTAAAACCATTAAGTGATGCTCACGACCATGTCCCTGGTTCTGATCATTTTAAGGCCATTAAACTCACCTTACTACATTCAAGCTAGACATGTAACCAGCACCTGTGAAAGCAGGTACTTCTGCTTAAGAGACTTTAAAAACACTGAAATGAAATATCAGATGTAGTGCACCTAAGTTCTAGTATTTTTCTCCAGATGTTACCAGATCCAGTATTTAAAAAATAAAGGGGGAAACTTTCAAAGAACAAGTGTTACGGGTTTTTTATAATTTAGAACAAATTATAAATTAACCTGTCCAAACTTCTGAGACATAATATACAAGAGCAAACAGCTGAGTGTTCTTTTATTACTCAGGTACTACATTTTTTTTTTTTCCCAATAAAAATGTCTTTTAAAAATTTCTTGCTACTGTTATCCCAGCTCAGATCCTGGCACAGCCTTTCAGATGAGGTATTCTACCATCTCTCCATCTGGGAGGTCCTGCCCCACAGTCTGAACAGGGGCTTTTCTTTCAAGAGTGCTCGAGTGGAAGAGTGGCCCATCTATGTGATGAGGAAAAACAAGAGACAGACAATTAAAGGTGTAACTTCAATGAGGTTAGAACTATGACATTAACATTTTAAGTCATCTTCTATCATTGGCCAAAGGCAGCTAATAACTCATTTAATTTTAAAAAATTCAATTCCCACGTATGCAGCCAGACAAATAAAGCTATTTTATCAAATTCCCTTTGGGTACCTCCCACTGATACACAAATCCACACAAAACTGGAGTGACTGCATTTAAACCAATGCAGTCAGGGTAGATTTTCACCACCAGACCTGTTTTCCCTCGATACCCATTAAACAGCACAGCATGGGCAGGAGGCAGAGCCCAGCCAAACACTCTCTGCCATGAAGAACAACAGCATTGTAATGTGTCTGTAAGGAGAAGAGGCAAGGTTGTGTAATCTGCATTGATTTGGCAGAGTGGGCTGGAAAATGAGCAGCTCTTGCCAGCTGGGAGCTCTGTGGGAAGCAAATTCAGCTCCTGTGACACTCACTGTCAACTGGATCTCCAAGGCTGAAGTTGGTCCTGCGACCAGGATGGCACGAAGACAGCTTCATTGTGACAGCTCCCTCTCCTTCTCCTCCCTCCTCTTCTCTGAGTCCAGTTGCCCTTGGATGCCCACTCAGTGCAATGGCCAGTTTGAACAGCCCATTTTCATCTGTTTAAACCCCACATCCTACTCATGACTTACTTCAGAGTAGACACTGACTCAGACTGCCCAGGGATTTGCATCTCCTGTTCTCAATTCTCAAATCTTGCTGCACCTCCCTGCCCAGTGTGCCCACGCTTATGCTACCTCTCTTCAGCCTTTTTTTTTTTTACTTCAGGGCATTTGAGACCACTGAAAACACCACCACACTTGTCCCTGAAATCCACTTGTCCTGACAAAAACCAACCCCAGTTTGCCTGGAGGGAGAAAGGGACATCAGGCTGCCCCACAGATGGCGAGTGGGTGGCAGGGGCCCCCTGGGACTTGGGGCTGAGCTCTGTTACCTGTTTTCTCTGCACTGTAGGTCAGGTTGGTGCTGGGGAGTCGTGCTGGGGTGGGAGCTGCAGGGGAAGGAGCAGCTTTGCCCTGCTCACTGCCCCGGTCTGTCTGGGTGCTGCAGTCTCTGCTGCCTGTCTTCGAGTGGGCCGACAGCAACGGCGTGGAGGGAAGGACAGGAGAGGGCGTGGAGGGGATGGATTCGGAGCGATATTCTGTTCCCAGCAGGACACCTGCGAGGGAAAAGGGAAGGAAATGGCACAATCAAGAAAGCTACCTGGAATCAGCTCTGCACCGCTCTGCACTGCTTGCTCCAGGACCTGGAAAGTGCTCCTTCCTTCAAGAGGCAGCACTGGTTTGCCTTCCCACTGCACCTTCCATCCTGGGTGCTGAAGTACCTGAGGAATAGCAGTGTCCTCATGCTGCTGCTTGCAGGTGGGCACTAATCTGCACACTCTGAAATCACCTGCAACAGGTTCTCATTTACATTTCAGGGGTTTTTACTCTCAGACGGAGGGCCTTTGTGCCCAACTTCTCCCAGAAAAAAAAAACAATCATCTGGGATTTGCTTTGTTACAACTCCATTTCTCAGAACAATGCTGTTGAGCTATTCCAGACAGAAGTCATGTTGGTGCAGGCACAACACTACAGGACAGAAATCCTGATTAGTATCTCTGCTCTGCTCCAGTTCAAGGAGACCTTACACCTTCAGCCAGCTGTAACACCTAGCTGAAAGCCAGTGCTTTGGAACCCTGAAAACTGTATCCCAGACATCCCTTAAGTCAGGTGGCAAATTGGGAATAAAGGCTTACATATTTAATGGCAGAGCCTGAGTATCAGAAGCCACTGTTTCCCAGAAATTATTAAAATAAGCAGCTATTTCAAATGTGGCCCATCTTGCAGCCAGCTTTACTGCAGGCCAGGCCAGCTGATCTCTGTCCAACACACCCTCCCCTGCTGCTCCTGCCTCCCCTCCAAGCAGTGGCTCCTGTATCGGAATTGCCACCGGTATTTAGAAATTACCCAGGCTGCCCTTCCAGCTCTTGTCCTCCCTCTTCTCCTCCAGGATGGGGGTGCTGCTCAGCGTTGAGGAGTGGGACAGCAAGCCTGAGCCTGCGTTGGAGATGGACATGAGGGACTTGGCAGGTCTCATGGAGGAGAGCTGCTCCGTCTTGCCGGGCTCCTTGCGGGAGCGCTGCTGCAGCACTTTGATCATGGCATCCTTCTCGATGATCTGAGCATGCAGGGTCTTAATCCTATGGGGAGAGGAAAAAGAAGGGTGTAGGTGTCTCCCATCTCCCTGGACTGAGGCCTCAGTGTCCCCATGGCTGTGAGAAGGGCTCCCTTAGGCATTTGGGGAGGTGGAGGGAGGATGCCAGGAGATTGTCCTGGGCACCGGCTGCTCTCAGAGCAGATCACGTGAGAGAGTGCACTGATACACCCACCCACCTCTGGCTACTGGAAACTGCTCTAAACAGCCATGGAAGCAGCTCTGAGACAAACCTGAGAGTTATGGGCAGGACATGACACCAACAGAAAGAATTAACACACTTTGGGGAGCCTGCACTGGGCCTAATCCCAGGGAAAACAGCTCTGTGAGCCTGTTAAGGGGTGGCTGGAGCCTGGGGTCTGATGAAGATGCCCTGAAGAGAGAAAAGGAACAAGCTAGATGCAAAAAGCCTAAGACAAGACTTTTTTTGCATTAGCCCTCAGTATCAAGACAGGTTTTGGATTGCTATGTAGGTACTTCCTTGGCCAAATGAGTGTCTGGCATTTGACATTGCTGCTGCTGCTGCTGGTGAAGACACAAGAATTTCTGGTTCTGAGGCGTCTACCCAGGCAATTAATTTAAAATCCCTGTTCCAAAGAAGCCAGATAGCACCAAACTGCACTTTACCTTCCCTCCATGTCGAGACATCTCCTGTTGGCCAGCAGGATCTCCTCCTCCTCCTTCTGGATGCGAGCTTCCAGTGAGGTGTCGTAGCTGGGGTTGGGCGAGTGGCTGATCACCGTCGTGTCCCTGGGAACAAGCAGGACAGCAGATGAAGGACCTGCTAAGTCTGCTGCCTTCCCCCCCAGAAGCACAAAAATACAGCTCAGATGTAACAAACAAGAACATCCACTTGTTTTTTGAGTTTAAGCTGGCTCAGTGTCTCCCAAAAATCTAAATCACACCTTCATTTGTGTCCTAGTGAAAAAGGATTACAAAAACATGCAGATCATTACAACAACAACCTCCTGTCCATCTCAGGCCAGTCCCTCATCTCAGCTGAGTCACTGCACTACTCTGACCAACGAGGCAAATCCAAGGACACAGGGAGGGAAAGGAACACCACGAACTTTTCTTCAACTTCAGATAAAAAGCTTTTTCTCTTCCCCTTCCAACATACAGGGGATGTGAATACCAAAGGGAACGAGGCATGGAAGTTTCTTAAGACATCCTAAGCAGCTTGGTCCAAAAAATTTGGAATAGGGTGAAAAGAGTTTCAGACTGTTTCCATACAATGCCTAACGTTAACACTGTGATAGCTGGTCAGTCCACTAACCAAATAATATCTCATTCTACTTGTGAATGTGGAAGGACATGAGAAGATCATTCACCAGAGAAACCCAACCTGGCCCACTTCCTGCCTGGGCTCTAAAGCATCCTTCCTGCAACCTCAGCTTCCCACGGGATGCCAGCTTCACTGTTAAAGAAAAGGGAAAGAAATTTGGACAGTGTAGATGAGGTTGCCACTGGAATTAGAGGAATCTGGATGGAAACGGAAATGGAAAAGCAGAGGCTCTTTCCTGACTGGACAACATTCTTGTTCATTTAATGAAACCTGAGCAGGCCTAACACATCCCCTCCCACTATGATAAACAATAGACCAGGCCCCAACTTATCAGCCCACGCTGAAAATATAACGTGGCCTCTAAGCACAAGCAGCAGCAGGAGCCTTTAGGGAATCTCTGGGGAGGTGGAAAACAGTGCACAAGAAGCATCAATACCCTAAAATAACAGCTTGCTTCTGGAGCAAGATAAGATAAGTCTTTAAACGCTAACACAGCAGATCTACAACTTCACCCCTGTAATTCCAGTGTGATCTTACAAGCTGGGAAGCCAGTTGTGATAACATCCCTATCTGGATCTGGCTCATGAAGCAATCTACAATAAAATCTGCTGTTCAGAACCATAATCTAGTGAGCAATGCAATTATATGCAAGCAGGGCCTAATGCTAAGGAGTTGCACTCCAGTAACAGCTCTTGTTTACCAACCAGCCGAGGCACTCGGGCCTATTTACAGCCATAATATGTGTTCCTGTAGAGTTGTCTTGGAATGGGAGCTTGTTACCAAATTTCAGACACCCTTCCACCCCCACAAGTAGTGCTGTCCATACACAGCAGAATGTTTTGAGCAGAATTTCCTACTAGATGCTTCTGGTTAGTAACCAGACAATACCACAAAGTAATTTGCAAAAACATTCTGGAGAACAAGGAAGCCATTCAGGGTGAATGATGTGAATCACCAAGCTCACCCCATCTCACATGACTTCAGCAAGGACTGATTCCTGTTTTTAAAATAGAAAACCCCCAAGCCTCTTCTCCTTTGAATCAACAGCTTCTAGGAACGGCTCAGAACAATTCTAGTCTGGAAGATGGCTCCTGCATGTGGAGGAATCTTCCCCTGGAAAAACGTTTCTAACTGCTGGCAACTGCACAGCTCCCAGGACGAGCAGCCAAGCTCCACTTGCTTGCAGAGGTCTGAGGAGCTGTTCAGACCACAGGGCAAGCGATGGCGGGAGGGTGGCATGACAGCATTCCTGGGTGGGAAATATGACATTCAACTGGAAAAAGAAAATAATCCCAGTACTATGAAAAGTCCCATTTACCTCTGAGCAGCCACGGTCGCAGCTGCATCCAAAGCAAACTGTCTCATCACACTTTCCTCCAGGTATTTCTGTTCCCACTTGGTCATGTCAGCTTCCAGAGCAAGGATCCTCTCTTCCTTCTCTCGCAGCAGCTCCATGAGCGCCGTGGCGTTGTACTCGGAGACGTTGGCAGCCTGAGATGTGCCCTGACGCTGATTCCCAGGAGGAAAAAACCAAACCAAACAAAAACAGAAGTCTCAGGATGCAGCTGTAAGGCTCAGGGTTGGCTGGTTTGCTTTTTGTCACTGCTTTGACACAAGAAGCCCCCAGAGGAAAATGCAGTGGCTTTATGCTGTGTTGGGCAGGCTAACAAGGAAATACCTGAGATGGAAAATACCCCTCCCAAGGCCTTTTTCCATGTGCAAAGCCCCAGATATGCATCCCAGAGCTGGACTGTGCTGCACAGGTGGGATGTGCACAGCCCTTCCATAATGCCTGAAGTAACACAGACTGACTCCCACGTGTTCAGCAAGGCACTAACTAGTATCATCCCTTAAAAAAGAATACATCCACAATATTTTTAAAGCATTTGATTATTAAATTAATATGATCAGCGGATAGCTGGGGATTAAAATAATTCAGTTCTAAAGCAAGATTTGGAAGGCAAGCAGTGTTCCCTTTCAAAATAAGGAAGCGTGGAGATTTGCTCAGATAATAGTTCAATGAATAAAAATTGCAGTTTTATATAGAAGTCTCATGTGGGATTAGCAAGACATTTGACTTAAAAAATAAAATAAATATAAAAAATAAAATAAAATTAAATTCTTTTAAGCCTTTTAAAATAAAAGAAATTGGGCTATTTTATGCTGAGCTCGGAATTTTCAACCATGACAAGAAAGCAATTTTTTGTGTTGACACAGGCTCAGTGTGAGGTTTAGAGTACCTGATCTACCAATGTTGTAACAGAAAAGTTTATCAAATTACTGCAACTCCTACTAAAACCAATGCAAAACCCTGAGATTTAAATATCTATTCCTATGCAGAGATGGAAGTTAGGGGATAAAAGTAACCTGAAACTAAATGTGATTTAGAACACAGGCCTGCATCCTCTTTCCAGTAAAAATTAGACACCTGACAGTTCACTTGTATTTGACATAGGCTGAAATAAATGCAGTTCTTAACACACCTGCACAATCTATTTCTCATTCATTCTTTCCACTGAAAAAGAGTCATAATATAATTGCAATGCAGTCTATGTGAAACTCCCATCAACTGCATTTATAGAATTGGCTTTGCTAGTTTAGTCTTGTGTACTTTGTTTAAATTCAAAAGGTTTTTGAAGGGCCTCTTTTCAGGACAGTTCTTAATGAATTTTATATAAAATCCCAAACTGTGAACAAGATTTAAAAAATAATTTCAAATAATATAGCCATGTTATTTAAAGATAAACCAGCATGTAGCTATGAGGCTATTTCTGCATCTTGTCACAGGATGGATCCCCTATTGCTCCTAAATTACCTAAATTTTCTGGTTGAAACAGAATTAAATCAGGTAAAAGCAATACAACAGCCAGCAAATCCACGAGTCCAACTAGTGAAAAAGAAGTGTTTTAACAATGCAAGATGAAAAAACCCAGTGCCTTTCTCTTCTGTGTGGTGCAGGGTGCAGGGGGAGCCCAGCAGGGGCGGGGGTACCTGCTGCATGCGCAGGGACTCCAGCTCCCTCTCCAGCCGGGTGCGTAGCCTGTGCTCCAGCTGCTCCCTCTTCTCACACGCTGCCTGCAGCTGAACCAAGGCCTGCTGCATCTTCTCCACCTTCTCAACATAGACCTGCTTCTTCTTCAGCTGAAACAAAGGAAGAAGAGGCAACGTAAAGAGTGAGAAGGAGCGAGTGAACTTCGGGCTTTGCCACCAGCCAGGAAGATGATGCCCAGGTGACCTCCAGCACCCACAGGAAAGATGGAGAGAGACTATTTACAAGGGCCTGCAGTGACAGGACAAGGGGGAATGGCTTCCCACTGCCAGAGGGCAGGCTTAGAGGGGATATTAAGAGGAATTCCTCCCTGTGAGGGTGCTGAGGCCCTGGCACAGGGTGCCCAGAGAAGCTGTGGCTGCCCCTGGATCCCTGGCAGTGCCCAAGGCCAGGCTGGATGGGGTTTGGAGCAGCCTGGGATAGTGGAAGGTGGCCCTATGGCAGAGGGTTGGAATTGGATGATCTTTAAGGTCCCTTCCAGCCCAAACCATTCCATGATTCCTGACTGCTGTCAGTGGGCCCTGGCCTCCTGCTCTGGACTGGACACTCAGGATGTTACAGCTCTGTCCCATCCCTGCTGTCCTGCTGGGTGTATTTGTCCTTTTTGTCCTCAGTGACCTCATGGCAAAGATGGGGAAACAGAGGAAATTATCTGCTGCAAACGTCTGAGAGCAGCAATGGACTAGAAAGGGCACCAGGGACTGAAATAGTGTTTGAGTGACTTGACACACGTTTCCAAGGTAACTGCAGCAGTGTTTAGAGCTGGTCCACAAGTTGGGAACACTTTCAGCGCAATATCGAAAATTGCTGGCAGCATTTTTACAAGATTAAGCAGGAACTGAATCAAAACTTGTAGGATCCTATTGCAGTCCCATCACAATAAAATAATAGGATCAAAGCACACACCAGCCATGGCCCAGGCTCTCCCCACGCCAGGTTTATCCCAACAGTCTGGACATTCTTCTCAGCCTGAGAGGTCCTGCTCTGTTCTGCCACTGCCCTTCCATCCTCCTCCATTGTTCATCCTGCAAACCAAGCTGCCACGCTGCCTCACAAGAAGCAACAAAAAGTACCACGCTGAACCCCCCAGTAATTGTCTTAGCAAGGTTAATCCACAGTTTAGGCAGAAAAAAACAAACTGAAATGTGAATTAAAATTTTTAAAAAGAATAACACATACCCAAGGCCCGGCTCTATTCAAATATAGGGAATACTGCACACCTGTGGGCATTATTTTCTGTTAAGGAAAAGACTAACAACTGCAATTAGCTGGCCCTGTGCAGCAAATCTGGGGCACTGCTTTTGTAGCTCTGATTGTCATAAACCCTGAAATACAAAAATAGCAGGAAGAAGGCAACTTTTCCCAACAGTCAGAGCCAAAGTTCTAGAGAAGCACCACAATGCAAAACACAGACTCCCTTATGTGAGTTCAAAGAGCTGCTCTACAGCTTCATAGAAGAAAAGTCCACTGAGGGATATTAAAGACAAAAGACACCACTTTTGGCTCAGGAAGTCCTTCTTGGAAGCGGAAAGTATTCTGGGAAAGTATCACTGCTGGTTGGCCCCATTCTGACAGTGCTCCCTAGGAATCTGCTCTCAGTTTCAGCAGACACAGGATACTTTGATCTGAACAACATGAGCTGTTCTTGCACCTTTGTTCCACAAAGGTCTTATCATGTGTTTCTTAAAAATTTTCCTTTTTCTCACTCCTGTTCCTTCAGGCAATGCGAAGAGCAGGGAGAGAAAAATCTCCAAACACGATTAATCCCAGACATTGTACCCTTTTCTTCTCTCCATAAAGTCAGCAGGCATCTAATCTCACAGCGGGAATGTTGCTGCCTTAGAGGATTTTCCCCAAACAAGAATTTTATAATAAAAGTTACAATAAACAGTGAGCAATCCAGCCAAAGGACTTCCCACCAGTGCATGTACAGTAGGAAGGTATTTTTATTCTTTGATTGCTCAAGATTTCAAGCTTCTTTGGAATGGGAGGGGTGAGAACATCTTAATATAACTTAATATTCCACTGCTGCTCTGCAGAAGATCAATAAATATGTTATATTTAATAAATATTTTTATTCCATACCACGGTGCTTGATAACACCAATTTAAAGTTCCTCAAACTCCACTAAAGTGGGGATTAATGCATCAGTTTTGAACTTAGATTAACAGCAGCTCAAAGTAGCGAAAAGTGATAAATACAGGGTCAGCAGCAGAACCCAGAAACGGAAAGCACTCAATATCTTGGATTTTGACCTGGACAAGAGTGAGGAACAACTTGATGAACTCACTAGCACTGAAGTATCATGCATCGAGCTGCAAAATAATCTCTTCAAAACCAGCTCTCATCCCTCTCTCTTCTTTATAAAAGAAGTTAAGGATGAGGTGATGGACATTTGGTCTCATTACCTACTACAAAGCACTGAAATTTCTGACAAGATTTTTAACACACGGGCAAAATCCTGCAAAAGCAGCCACCGACAACATTTTACAGTTTCACAATTAACAAACCTGAGTATGCATATGTGTGGATTAACATTCTGGCCTGCATTCAAAGAGTACCAAGAGCCCAGCCAAAAAGCAGAATTAGGACACAGAAATTCCACTGAAACATTCACTTTGAACGTGCTCCCATCAGCCAAACCTGCAGGTGAAAAGTTGCAACACAAGCTGTTGCCCAAGCTCCCAGCACTGCCTGCACACGCCTGACTCGGGCACCGGACCCAACGTACAGGCACAGCTTGTTCAGTGGCTTTGCAGAAAGACATTTTTTTCTCCCTTCACAGGATGCACTTCATCTTCCAGCATCAGGAAGAATTAGGAATGTTGGAAGATTTAGGGCTAGTGCATGTATTTTTCTTAATAGCTTAAAACCAGAATTAATTCCACGAATTCCTCAAATAATTCTCAGGTTTTTGGAATCCAGGTGTTCAGTATGCTTTAAAGGCAGGGATGTGCTCCAGACAACTCAATTTTCCTGATATCTTTTATCAGAGTTATCCTTTATCTATAAGATAGTTTCATTTTATGGACTTGCTGCCCTCAGTTAAGTCACTGCATATTCTGGCACTCTCATTTATTTCCAGCTCTGCCACTCTTTCCTGGGGAATATTTGTGAGAAAAATTTACCTTTCTGTGAACCAGGATTCTCCAGAAGTGGTGGAAGGGAAATCTAAACTTAAAAAATTTTGGTTTTCATCTTTCTGACTGGATCTGAGCTCTCAATGTAAAGAGGATCAGGAATGATTCTTCCAAGCACAGAGGAGTATCATTACCAGAAATCGAGAGTATGATCTTAGACAGGAATTGGAAATAATTTCCTGAGTATTGCCAGGGTGCTGAAGACATAACTAAGATGGGAAGAAGGAAAAAAGGCAGCGTGCTGAGGCTTGTCCTTGGTCATTTAGCATGGATTCCCCACCCTCTCTCTCCCAGCAAAGAGCCAAAACTGGCTGCTCAGTGCCAAGGGCCACAGCAACATCTACCAGGGCAGAGATGGCATCAAAGGACGCAGGAATTCTCTCCTCTGCATCAGGCCTTGCAGTGAACACGTGCTCTAGATAAGAGTTCATTCCTGAAGCTTTACAAGGATGCAGTCACGCCCTTTGGTATGTAATTTTAAATAAATTTGACAAGATAGTAATTTTCCTTTTGATGGTACAGCATTTAACGACGAAGCAAGCCCGTGTTCACATAATGTATCGTAACTGCTTTGCCTCCAAGGGTGCTCTGAAAATGCAGAGCATTTTGCTAATGGCAGTATCTTTATTTTAACACCTATTTACGATGTAAGATCTCAAATAACCTCCGTGCATGTCTGGAAGCACAGCACAGCACTGCAGGATGACTGTATCCATTCCCAGCATTCCCTACAGCACAATTTTAACAGTATCCTTATCGTCTCCAGGTCAATCCCTGACTGCTTTGGAAAATGTCCTAACCAAGCATCAGAGGTCAGCTATAATTTTATCAACAAAATTTTCTAACTAAACCAATATAAACAGGAGCAATCATTCTCCAGTTGCCATTCACTATGAAGTTTATGTAAATTCTGCAACAGGACTGAGGACAGGAAAAATAAAGATGACCAGGACTGGCCTGGGCTCTGCAGATATCCAGTGCATGAAGAGCAAAGCAATGCAGGGAATATCCCCGAAAGATTCCCTGGCTGCCTGATCAAGTATTCCCATCTTCATTTCATTTCCCCTCTCCCTTGGCATGCACTTGCATGGTCTAAAATCAATGGCCAAAGACAAAGTTTTCCTCTCAAAGACAGAGATATTTGATTATTGCTACAACTCCCCAGCAGAAAAGGAATTAACAACATTCTAAAAGCCAAACAAATCCTATTCCTCATTTATTTAGGCTTTGACAAACCGTGCAATCCAATTCAGGGACCCCAGGTCCTTGCAGAAGGAAGGCTCTGAGGAAGGCACGGAGGTTTCACAGAAAGGGAGCGGGGGCACACAGGAATGAGGCATTTTCAGTCAAGTCACAAGGCACAAAGGAGGCTGTAACATCCTCCAGCTGGAGCTGCCTGTGCAGGACAGACACAGCCCTGGACACAGCAGGTGAGGGGGAAGGATCTTTTTGGAAAGAGATTCATTGCTTCCAGATGTGTTACTCAGCAAAGATTTTTTTTTTTTTTTTCCTGGGGAAGAAGAGAAGACTTCCTGCAATGATTCAGAATTCTCCCAGGCATTTTGTCAAACCCAGCCATTACCCTCTTCATCTTGGACAGCTCCTATTTCAGCAAATTGGTAACACTCGTCAGCATCTGCTTGTCTCCCACCCACTATTTCTGATGTCTTCAAAGTCCTTTGTTTAATATATTCAGGGTGTTTTCATAACATTCTGGGTTTATCCTAAAGCTGAATCCATTCAGATGCAGCTGAAAATGTGTTTCCCCACAAGAATTTGCCTGCTATGGCAGAAATGTAGTAAAAACAAAAAACCAAAAAAAAAAAAAAAAGAGAGACAGCAAGCATATTTAAAGCACCTCACCCTCTTGCAGTTGGAATATATTCCTCTAGGATGCCTTTGAACCCTCAGTTTGTTTGAATTCAGGCCCAACAAGGCGCCAGCGGCCTCAGCAAGAATTCCTGCTGAAACAATTTGGTAACACTATCCCCTTGCTAGGGAACAGTGTTTGTGGCATGGGAATGTCACAATGTCGTCGCCCTGTTTGTTTGTGTTAAAAGTAAGTTCTAACTCTCAAAGCCACCTCTGGAAAATCACTAACAGGCAGAATATGTGAGACAGTGACGTGGCAATAAAAAGGCAGCTCTGTCACAAGAATGCAGCTCATTAGAGGGAAGCAGCTACAGGGAAAACAGGGAGGTTTCTCTCCTCTGCACCCAATCCATCCAGGAGTGACAAGCCATCCAAAAAGTGTCCCCTTTAGAAGCAACTTTTTCCTGGAGGGAGTATTATGTAGCTCTCAGAGTCTATGTGAAACAAAGCTGTGGACACCAGGAATATCTTTTTATAGACCCAGGGAAGTGACTGGAAAAAACCAGACCAGGCATCAAGCAGACAGCTCTCCTTTGGGTCCCCTTCCTACAAACCAGAGCTCTGTTCTGAAAGTATCTCAGGCACAGCATAAAAAGTACAATAGATGTCATTGGGAAATGCATTTTCCCATTTCCCCCCAGACAGAACCCTCAGTGTTATCAGAAATAGAGTGTTGTTTCTCTCCACAATAGCACAGTGGGAAATGAACACAGTATCTCAGCTGACATCTGCTTCATGTGGAATTCTGATGGCTGAAGGATCTTAGAACTTCTAAACACAGGCAATCTTAGAAAAGATGTTTCATTCAAACTTGTCCCCTCCCTCAGCCCCAAGTTTCCACCCATTAGAGAGGTCGTCTGTCTCCTCTTCCCACTGCAAGGTGTGTGTGTGTGTGAGGATGGTAAAGAGCAGATATTTTTATCTTCCTGCTGGTTGTCACTATCATTTGAAGCTGTCTCCTTGAGGCACTCAGTAAAAGAAGGTTTGTAAAGCAGTGGAGTAAAGGAGTACAAGTTACACTACTATAAAAAACCCACAAGCTTTTCTTAAGCTGAAGTGTGGTCTTCCATGGTATAAATTAAATAGGGTAAGAAGAAATGACCAAGTTTGAGAACAAAAAAAGTAAAACCAGCAGCACTTGCAGCCCCTGCAGTCAGCAGTTGTGGTTAGATAAACTATTTGGCATCAAACTCCCTCCTGCAACGTTACAAGCCTGGTTAGGACTGGCAGTAAGTCAGCATTTACTCAGTGTCAGGTGGGTCAGGATGGTCCTTTCTGCAAAGCCAGCAGTTCTGGCCCTGGCCCAGAGCAAAGCCCAGTGTAACTGCTCCATCTGCTCCAGGTTCTCGAGGTGTATGTGAGCACATGTGGTTAAATCATGTGGGACCAGCCACAACCCTGCTGCCATCCCAAGTGAGACTCTCACAGCAATCCATGCTCCAAAATGAGAATTTTTCATTGCTTGAACTCCAAATATTATTCTCACTTTTTCTGACTGTGATATACATTTTTAAGCCAACGCACGTTTTACCTCAAATATGTTCAATTTATGTCAAAAGTATTAAATGTAATGAAAATAATCTGAAGTTTTGAGTTCAGAAACCACAGACCAATACATCACTAGAAACAATTTCAGTAAGCTGACGATTTATGCAAAACTGTGGAACATTTACTAAAGGGAAGAACAAAAATAGAGAAGTGAAAATAGGGGTTAATAACTGTGTATCTTTATGGAGAGTAGAGAAGTAGTAAAGTTTAAATATTATACATAAAACATATACATACTTAGCAATTCTGTTCATAGACATATTTAAGTTTGCTTTAAATATTTATGATCACTCACCCTATTTTGCACTTTGCAGAAATACACCCCACACTACCAAAAACTTTAATGGCAGCTTGTTCTAAATTTGAAGAGCCATTTCACCCCTGCTAACAGGGGAAGCATTCTGTGAATGCCTACTTTTGCTTCCAACTGCTTCACACCATACTTCAGTTATCTCCAACATCATTCCTTTCTCCATCACATTTAGCATCCCTTTATCTCTCCTTTCACCCGAACTTGGATGCTAAAATCCAGTATATATAAAAACCCTCAAAGCTCCACAGGTGTAGACAAGTGTCTACATTTACAAACGGGTGGTTTTGTCCAAACTGGCAATTCAAGCAAAGGATTTTGAAAAGAATCTAAAGATCCAATTCCAATGCAACATTTTAATTCAGTTACAGTGATAGATGGCTTATAGCTTCCCCTAGAATGGAAATATTCTTTTTATTAAGGATCTGGTGCGTACAAGGCAAGGTTACTCTGCTTAATAGGAAGTCAAAATGGAAAGGGGGGGGAAAAAAAAGCTGAAAGCTTACATTACAGGAGGCAACAACTGAAATATGCATCCCCCCCTCAGGCCCTGAGCCAGTGTAGCTGCCAAACCTGAGCCTAAGAAACTCCACCCTCTTCTGCAGGACCAGTTTGGAAATTCCTGACGCTTACAGGGACTACTCACTCAGATTAACCTGGCAGGAATAAAGAAATAATCCACAAATTATTCCTGTCTCTTGACCACTGAATGCCACTAACTCAGAATGGTGTTCCCAGCCCCTTCCAAAGGTGCCCTGAGCTCTGAGCAGCTCCTTGGCCGCCTGTCGGAGCTACCAAACAGCCTGGGCATTGGAGACCTTTCCACAATTCAGCACTAATGAGGCAACAAATGTGTTATAATCCTAAGTACTTCATTAAAAAGTGATTTGGGAAACCTGCAAAAGTGACTCTTTACCCTTTGTTTCCCCTTATTCCTCTCATCTCTAGGAAAAAGCAGAGTTAATTCCTGCTCCCTCACTGAGACGCTTCCATATTTATCTACAGCAGGAAGGGTGGCACTTCCTGCACACCCTGGGATTCGAGCAAAGGTTGGATGCATGTGACCACAAGCCCTGATGCAGATCATTTCACTCTGTATCAGTCTATGTGTGTTTTTTAAGCTATCATGCAATTTAGCCCAGAGTTACTTACCTATTTCACTATCCTACCTAGGCAGAAATACTTTGCCACAACACCGAACCCAATTCTCCTAGTAAAACAAGAGCAGTCTTTTGAAAATAAAACATACAATTATTATTACCCCTCAAGGCTTCAACTTTACTGTTAGTGAGCCAAAATTAGTGCCTACACAGAGGTTCGACCCAGCCAAGTGCTGTGTATGCTGGCCCAGCTGATCACAGCACCTCATCCACATTGACTCCAAGCATTTTCCAGGGAAACCACAAGGATGTCCCGTGTACTTGGGAGTTAGTGACACAGCAGACTTTTAAATAAGGTGCTGAAATTTGAACGAAAGCCAAAGAGCTCCAATGCATTGCAGAATCAACGACAGGACAGTTTTAGAGCCAAAGAGAGCCATGTCACATGTAAATTACCCTGGAACCTAATGCTCCCTATCCCCTGAGTGACAAAGGTGCAACTCAGCCATGCCAGCCTAAAAAGGTTATGATAGCAGGTAAACCCACAAGAACATCCTGAATGAGCAGAGTAGATCCAGGGGAGATCCAGAGGGACTAAGGGAAGGCTTCCATGAAGAGGTTAAGGAAGGGCAAAAATTAAGGACACCAGAGAGAGACACAGGAAGGTTCAGGAGAAGGGCTATTGAGGCAAATCCAGAGCTCAGAGAAGAGCAGGCTAAAACTCAGAAAGCAGCTACACCTGTACCTGGAAGAGGAGGATATTCACTTTGAATTTGATCATTCCTCCTCTGCTGGCACAATGGGATCCTGAAGGGAGAGAGAACTAAAAGCAGACAAGGGGAAGGTTTGAGGAATGTCTCTGAGGGCAGCATAATTCAGGTGGACATAGGCACAGTGCCCAGCTGAGGGTGACGCAGAGTGCTGGTAGCCAGGGAGATGGCAGGATTGGAGAACAAATCTGCAGTGAGGAAGTGTGCTTGTTCAGGAGATTTCCTCCCAAGACTCTCCACGGAGGAAGAGTAGGAGTAAAGGAAGCAGAGGCTGGAGTGGGAAATGGGGCCTTTGAAAGGAGAGTGGTAGGTGGGAGGAAAGGATGGACACCGTGACGCAGAAGGGCACAGAAGTGAGAGCCGTGAGTGGCTGGGACAAGGCTACAAAAGAAACTGCTGTGAAAGCTGCCCAGCTAAGCAGCTCAAATGCATTATCCCCTCTTGGGAGGAAAGGGAGAGAAAACAACTAAGGTCATGCCCAGCTTATTACAAATGCTGGGCACATACCGTGATCTGCACTGTCCCCACACCTGGCAAAGGGACAAGCTGCATTCATTTGATATTACTTGAAAGTCCATCCAGAGCTGATTTTCTGCCAAGTTCAGGAGGTTTCCAGGGCTGAGATTTCACTTCCAGCCCACTTTCACAAGTTGAAACAAAAAAGAAAATAAAATATGACTGCTTAGACAAAAGCACTTCCAAGGAAATAGAGATTTGTGGCTTATCTGTTTAGCTAGTCAACACAAAGCTAAGCCAATAGAAACAGTTCTGAAGAAAGCAGATTTCCTTGTAACTTCCACAAGACAAACTCATTCCCACAGCCACTTTAGCTGGAGCACAAGCTACCCTGATTCCTCTCTCCCAGCATCCTTACCTCCTCCTCCAGTTTCACCACCTTGGCCTGAGCGTTGTTCAGGGCCTGGTCTCGGATCTCGATGTGTCTCCGCTGGTCCTCGTTGGTGGAGCGGGCAGCAGCCAGCTCTATTTCCAGTTTCTCTTTTTCCCGCTGTGTTTCCTTGTCTATGGATTAAAAAAAGTGATAGTTATCAATACACAGCACTTGTCTCTGCCCAGTTTTCAAGCCCTATGAGGAACGGCTGAGGGAGCTGGGGCTGTTTAGCCTGGAGAAGAGGAGACTCAGAGGTGACTTTATCACTCTCTACAACTTCTTGAAAGGTGGTTGTAGTGAGGTGGGAGTTGGTCTCTTTTTCCGGGCTACAACTGATAGAACAAGAGGACACAGTCTTAAGTTGCGCCAAGGGAAATATCGGTTGGATATCAGGAGAAAATTTTTTACAGAAAGAGTGATAAAATATTGGAATGGTCTACCCGGGGAGGTGGGGGAATCACCATCCCTGGACGTATTTAAAAAGAGATTGGATGTGGCACTCAGTGCCATGGTTTAGTTTAGCTGAGGTGTTGGGACAGAGGTTGGACTCGATGATCTTGAAGGTCTCTTCCAACTTGGAAGAGAAAGAAAGAGTCTTTTCCTTCAGAGGTGAAGGAAAGATTGCATTGGGACTTCTCACAAGAAAGAGAATGCAAATCTAGTGCTAAGAGGGAAAATAAAAGGACATGGCTTTCAAGGAAGAGAAGGACCTGTAACCCTGAAAAACAAGTATGGTCCCTTCAAGCAACAATGTGCCACAAAGATAGTGAGAAGGAATAGAAGGTGCATCACTCAGTACAGTTACTCAGGTAATTTGCTGTGATTATGCAGATGGTTAGTGAAACTTGGCACCTCTTCACCTCTGAGCTTTCAGCATTGGAAAACAAACAGAGTAATTTTAATATCTCAAGCTGGGGAGAGAGATGGTAGACTTGTGTGCCTGAGAAATTTGTGTTCCTTTTTTCCACACTGAGCCCCCAAACTGGAAGGTTGTTCTGTCCCTTCACAGAGGAACTCCCAGCAATACCTTCAGAGGAGTCAAAAACCAAGTCCGCAATGAGAACTCCTCAGTCTTCCTCTACTGCCCTTAACCATGACCCCCTGGGCCAGAGGTGAGGTACATACATCTGTTCTGTCATTTCTCAGAGCACACCTGCCACCCCAACACAGCAGCTCATCCTCTTCTGCTGCTCTCCAGGAAGAACTGGATTGTGTTGGAGCAGCAATGCTGAGTGTTGCAGGAACAGGGCACTGCCTTCATAAAAAAATAGATAGGATAAAAATAATTGGAGACTGGAGAAATTATCGCACAGAGGTGTAAGGCAGAGCCACAACACAGAGCTGATGTCCTCTGTGTATGCTGCCATTCCCAGCTCAAGCCAACCAGCTCCAAAGATAACATTAACCCACTTGCTGGATACACAACCACAGAATACTCCCTGGAGTGATCTACACTCAGCACTGATGACACCGGAGAAACTGCATTCCAGAAACCAATATCCCACGACAAAGGAATGAGGACAAGGAGTGGAAGGCTTGAAAAACAGGAACGAGGTGCTGGGTGTTAGCACAGGCTGCATATGGAGTACACAGGCCCGTTTGTGCAAGCATGTGCATAACTATATTTACAGGACCACAATTACTCCCTTTCTTCTGCCAGCAGAAAGCCAGGAGCAAAGCTTTAGCAACGCAGAGTAGCTACAGATTCCCTTCTGCCAGGGAATCAACGCAGCCCACACACAGGTTGCAAAACAAACCTGTCCACCAACAGCACCCAGAGCTCTGCAGAGCGAACCCTGAGTGCAGCTCAGAGCCAGCCCAGGACATAAGGACAAATGTCATCACCTGCTTATTTTTTTTCCCCATCTTTTCCCAGCACTTCTCCTCCACCGAGGAATGAGCTGCTGACAGTGTGAGCACATTAAACTGTACTGCAGAGACTGAGCTGCATTGAGGCAGAGTGGCATTATGCCAGCAGGTATCAGTCAGTGCTACCAGGCTGTTTGTTAATCTGGAAATGCTTGCAGAGAGGCTGTTGGAGGTTTTGGTGCAGACTTTTCTCCAAATGAGAACTGCTTCACTTGACAAGTGCCTGCAGCACCCCTAGAAATGGGACCGATGAAATGCAGCACTGTGCCTTCCAAGTTCATGCAAAAGGAGACCCCACAGCTTTGACCTTCCCACCCTTCTGAGTGCATCTATGAACCTCAGTGTCCATCCAGCAGAAGAAGAGACTAAACTCCCAGACTTCCCAGCACCACCAGGAGTTTGGAACTCGCTCCCTGACAGCCATTTGCTTGCAAACCACAAGGAACAAGCCAAAGATGCCACAAGAGAGGGACACCAGCATCTGTCAGAGTAGCTGCAGTGTCTATTACACCACAGAAAAACTCTGTTTTGCAATTTTATTGCACTACCTTTTTATATAACAATTGGAGAAAAGTGAGCATTGTCAGAAGGGTGGAGTACACTGTGGGATGAGAGAAAAGTTGGCCTGGCGCCGTCGGCCTCAAGACATTTCAGAACAAAGGAAAAGCAGCATTTCACACTCGTCATTTTGGTTTGCCTTGTGATAAATCCACTGCTGTGGACAGAATTCCTGCCCCTCACCCAGCCCAGCAGACTTCAGGAGTGTTCATCCCCTTTATATTTGCTGAACAGGATAGGGCAGTGGCAAATTAAAGAGGAAGGAGACAGGAGACCTACCAGGCTCCTCTCCCACTGGCCTTAACTCATGCCAGGGCTCCTGTCGGCCTGGGAAGGTTTCATTTCAGAGCTTTCAAGGAATAAAATAGGAATAAAATATCATGTAAATTATGGTAAACACTAATTTAACAGTTTAACTGCAAATTACCTTTGCTCCAAAATCTCTAATAAATCTAATCAGACGTACTTTACATACTGACAGAAAAGGAATTCTTGAATCCCTCCTCCTCTCTCCACTGCCAGTTTTGGACTGCCACTGCCCTGATTTCTGTGCTGGTAATTAACCTGCTGCACTATCCTCCTTGCCAGGGTGACTGGAGCTTTCCACTGCCCCATAATGGCTGTGGAACTCACTTTGTGCAAAGAGCTGGGAGATGGTTTTCCGATTGTCTTCAGACCCCTCAAACTCCTTCTCTGCAAGCTGCTTGTTGGCCGTCTCCATGCGTTCTGCAAAAATATTCAATAAAAGCAAACTAAGGAATTAAAAACTTTCAAGCATTAAGTTACATCTGCTCAGGGCATTCCTGATGCTGGGGGAATGGATCTCCTAATTCTACAGCCTATCAGAAGTTGGCACTCACTTTTGAAATGTTTCTAATTATGTCCTTAAGGAAATACTCTCAATGAGACAAAACAGGCTGAAGTTCCAAAGAAATTATTTTAAACATTTATAATGCAGAAGTTTACTTTTTCAATTTATATCTTTATTTTTTCCACACACATAAATCTCCCCATGCAATTAAAAGATTCTCTTATAATTCTCCACTAAATCTTAACAGAAGATTAAATCACTGTTGTCCAATTACCTGACTTGAGGAAATAATGTAGAACCCTAAAAAGAGCTTAACAGCTCTGCTGCTTCAAGCTGCTAGAAGCTTGTATCAGTCTGTGGAAATTAGAATGAAATGTTTATGCTGTGTTTTATTACAAATAAGATTATTTAATGCAGGCCTTTGTGTACAGTACTGCGAAATGTATGGCTTTACTTCCTGGATGCAAAACAATTTCTGGGTGTCTTAGTAAGAGACCTTGGGCAGTGAGAAGTGACAACATGCAGGACAGTCAGAAGGCTTTCTTAAAAACATTAAACTTACAGTTTAAACAACAGTGTACCTTCAAAAATCTCAAATTGCAGATTTTTTCACCTTCCAAACTAGTGCTTAAACTTTTACCCCTGGTAAGGTCAAATACCACTCAACACCACTCTGCTGCCAGCCGTGGTGCTGCCTCAGCCTCTTAGCAAGAGCAGACACTAATAACATCTCACTCTGGAAAAGGAAGGGAGATCCAAAAAACCAGATGCCTACATTGATAAGGAATGACAAGACCTTCAGGAAGAACAGACACTCTGCAGTTTGTATGTCAGTGCAAAAGGGTCACTGGACAGGAAATAAAGTGAACGTGCCTGGTGTGGGATTAGGCAGTCAGCAAAAACCTCTTTCCATTTCTGTAAACTGAACAAATTGTACAAATTGTCTCTAGGATATAAGACATGAGAGAATTCCAGGCTTGCATCTGGTTTATGGTATTTGGCTTATCTCATGTTTCTTGTCAATGAGAAACAGGCTGGAATTGAAAGACTACAGCCCTCTCCTAAACCTGTCTTTTCCATTCTCCCAGCAAGTGCTTAAAATCTCTGACTACTGAATGCACCTCAGTATCCCATCATACTCCAGTCATGTCAGACACTGAATTCTGCAGCAAACTCTGTCCTGCCAAGTAAGCATAACAATAAAAACCCCCAGCACTGAAGAACAGAAGTTTTATTTCATTTACCTCTTAGATCCCTGTTGAAATCATGAAGCCTACGAATTTCTCCTTCCAGTTTGTTTCTCATGGCCTTTTCCAGGGCATCCCGCTTAGAGGATGATTTCTCCAGGTTTTTGTATGCCTCTGACACTTGCTGAATTTCTGTTTCCAGCTGCAGTGGAGGTGAAAACAAGCACTTACTATTTTTCACTAACAAATTTCATTCAGTCTCAGACAGGAGATTACTTTCTCTCAAGTGTTCTTTATGGAGGAAACCTATACTTATACACTAAATAAAAGAAAGTCTCAGGTCCATGATGAATCCCTCTATAGAAAGACTTGTCAGTGGCTGAATAATTTTGCAATAAAATATGCTTTATCCTTCCTTTTAGCCTTCAGTGTAAAGATTCTCTGATCATCCAGAGCAGGAGATTCACTCCTAACTCTCCTTGCTGGGCATGGTTTGCTACAGAAGTGTGGATCCACACAATAGCAAACCCCATCAGCACTGTCTACAGCAAGTGATCAACAGGGAGGTGGAGGGAAGTGCATTTGTATCCTTCTGTCATTATCAGGAAGCTGTCAAACAATTCTCTCAAGTATTTCCTGGCCAGAAACCTTCCAAAAGAATACAACCAAACGAACATATGTCCCTGGTAAGAGGTAACGTGGGGAATAATGACTGTGGAAAGTCACACTGGTCACTCGAACTCAAGGAGAAGCAGCCACACATTTTTCTGGCCCCAAACACTGCTCAGTGCAAAGGACACAGCAAGGCCCACACAGTCCTAAATTACCAAGTAGCATCAGCCTTTCCACAGCTGCAAGGCAAAAGCAAAGCTGACCTGCTGCACAGCTTTAAACCACTGGTCATCAAGAAGTTATTTCTGTGAGGCAGCATGAAAATACCTCCACACATGCACGTTAATGATGGGTCTCACTGGGGTAGTTTCTTTTAAATGTCTTACCACCATTTATTCTGCTTGCACCATAAAGCCAAAGGTGGCAAATAGCTGGGTCCAAATCAAGACATTAAGTTTTCATGGAAATTGTATGGTGTTGAGAGAGGGACAAAAGAAGTGCTAGTCCCAGTCCTGCAGTCCAAATGTCTTTAGTGTAGCCATAGCAGCACTACTTGCCTTGCACACTGTGCTGCCAACCAGCTTTGTAGCAATGTCCCCTGTGCCCCCCTGAGTGACTGTGGTCTCGTGCCATCCCAAACAGGCCCTTCCTGCAGCTCTACAGTCTTTTAGGGAAAGTGACACCTGTTGCTATCCTGGACAAGCCTTAACTCAGCCAAGCAAGCCAAGCAGTCAGCCTCTTCAGCAGCTGAGGAGGATGTGCTTTTGAGCACGGTCAGTGAACTGTTAGCAGAAAGCTGAAGGCTTTGATTCCATCTTCTCCCAAAGTTAAGCTGATGGCCAAAGGCACAGGACACAGACTAATCAATCTGCATACAAAAGACTCTAAAGTACGTAATCAATCTCTTAAGCAAAGGAATCCAACAGCTGCAGATTAAATGATTCAATTATGGACTAGAGCAGAGACAAGAGATTGCCTGAATTCCACAACCACCCACCTTCTGCAGCCGGGCCACTTTCTCATAGCACCCATCCAGCTCCTGTCGCAGGGACCGGTTCTCCTCCGACAGGATTTCCACCATTTGCTGGGCCCTGGAAACGATGGCAAAAGGATCTACTTGCATCTGCTGATAGGGGGAAGGGATCTGCTGGGCCCGGGGCATGACGGAGTAGGAGTCGCCTTGCTGCTGCTGCGGGCCTAGGAAGGGCTGGCATAGTCGGTACAGATCTCCCTGATGGACTGGGTTGGACAAGAAAGGCTGCTGGGTCCGTGGCAGAATGCCAGGATCTGCCTGGCTGGGAGTCAGAGGTTGCTGGTGCTGGGAAGGGGACAGCCTGGAGGGTGGCGGAGACTGGAGCAAAGTCAAAGATCCCAGGGATGTCAAGGAAGAAGTCGGGCTGTGGTGGTGAGGTGGTCTCTGTTGTAACTGCAGCTGCACATCTGGGTTCTGCCTGGAAAACAGAGAGCACAGGCTCCATCACAGTCATGCACAGGAAGGTGCACAAACCCAGAGACAAGGTGTGTAGCTCCTGTGCACAGATCTTCCCATACAAAAGACTCACGTGAGGCTTTTTTCAGTTTTATAAGTCTGTTTTTAAAAAGCATTTCAAAATCAAATCTTTAGCAGAAAATTTATCCTAAGGGCACAAAGGTGTTTTCTCTTGAGACTATTTTCTACAGAAATACTAAGAGAAAGTCCATCAACAACTACTGGGCAAAATTATTTTCATAACTTTTCTCCACACTTTGTGGATAAAACTGCTCAACTAAGGACTGCTAGGAATAGGCTCTATTGTTCTGGTCTTAAATGTGCCATCTGTCATCAAGAAAACAATTAATTTTTTCTGCAATCCAGGATACAGAGTTAAAAGCATTGGCTGAGCTTGATGCTAATATTCCAGGACCACTGATCTGAGCTTTCTGCAATATCAACCAACAAGATGCAGTCTGATTAAATGAGACAATTAAAGGATCTGAGAACCAACCTAAGAATCAGAAGCAGCATTTTCATTGCAACCTGCCCTGTCCTATGCAGCAGGTGTGCTTACTGTTCCCAACAAAACCTCTGCAGGCTGTCAAAGACACATCTAACAATCTATAACACGCCTGAGTCCATCACAGAACTAAATCCAAGCTACAACCTCTCACGTTTCCCAGGCTCTGGAGATCCCCAGCTCAACTCCTGCCACATCAGCCAAGTAAGAAATCTCTCTGAGAAGACTGTGTGGATTTATCATGCTTGGATGACCTCAGGAGGCAGGATTTGCTTTCTCCTCCAAAAACATTCAACCTTTAACTTCTCTGGAAGTTCTTCTCTGTTCTTTATTCTAACAGTTGAAATCCCTCCCTCTCCACGCTGCAGCCAGTCTCTCTGAGCACGGAGCTCAGCCCAGAGCAGACCCAGCCTGGCAGTTCAGCATGTCCTGAAACACTCCTGCTGCTCTCACCAAATTTCCCACCCTTTGGGACACAGTTCAGCCCTGCAGCTGGAAAAGCACACACTGTTGTTCCACCTGGCCAGAGCTGCTACAGAATACCCCCCTGGCTGCCTGTGCTCCCAGGAGGGACTCTGGACTCCTGCCCTGCAGAGGGTGGACCAGGCAGCTCACAGCATTCCCACCACACCAGGAGCCTTGGAGGAACTGACAGCAGCGAGGGGGAAGCCGAGCTGGGAACTAAAGGGTTACACAACAGGCTTCTGAGCCCAAGTGCAAACACTCAGCATCATCCTTCCTGTTCTCCAAGAAAGAAGGAATCACTCCTCATGCCCATCACTCACATCTGGGCATTACTCACATCTGGCAGCAGCGCAGGGCAGTTCAGTAGCTCTCAGCCCAGCACAGGATTCGCTGTTTCAGCATCGTGCCCCTCATGTCTCATTGCCCTGCTTCCCAGCAGAGAAGGGGCATGGAAACCTCCAAGCTCTCCCTCAAATTCCTTAACGGGGAAACAAATCTAGCCTTTGTTAACTAAAGAAAAACAAAGAATTGCTGCTCTAGCTACAGTTTCTCTCCTTCTCACATTCAGGTGACTGTGGTCTCTGCCAGCAGCATCATTTCAGGAGCTGTATTTCCCCAGAAAGGATCACTTGCAGCATGAGGATTTCAGGGGTCATGCAGAAGAGCGATGTGCAATTAATTTCCTCAGGAATGTTCAGTTTAGTAGCAGCAATTTGGTTCTTCTCCTCCCAGGGGGACAGCTCTACTTATTGCTGCATTGATTTCATTAACTTTATTTGCCAGTTCTCATAATGAAGAATGAGGCAAAACCATCACAGGCCATGCTCAAGGTCACCTGTTTGTCTCAGGTGGTTTCCAGCTGTTCTCTTAGCTCATCCAGTTGTGTGCAGCTAAAACTTTGCATCCTCACAAACCACTCATCCCCTTGAGCTTATTCTTTACCTATCACCACAGCTCTGCTTTGATGCTAGAATCAGTTAGGGAATAACCTTGCTGTGACATTTAATCTGTGATGACCTACAGTTAGATCAAAAAGAAATACGTCGCCAGTCTGCCTCGTGGATGCGAAAAACCAATTTTCAACCTACAAAATACTCTTTTCCAGTCTGAAAACAACCTGGAGCAGTTACTCAGAGAGACTGGTCTCAGTGAGTTAATCTTAGAGGCCTAATGAGGATGATTTAGGTGCCAATGTTAACAATTTGAGCTATTTGACTAAAAATGTCTTGTTATTCTGTCAACAGAGACCCAGTGGCAGAACCTTGCCACCCTGAGCACTAATGAAAGGAACAAAATGACGGCCAAAGAAGCACAACAGCAGCACTTTAATTCTGAAGAGACAGTCGAACAGACATGCCTTGTAATGATCCTTTTTTTTAAAACCTATGGTAAAGAACAACTCTAGGAAATCATGGCTGAGTATTTCTAAACAAGATACATTTCCAAGAATTCCGGCATCTTGGCACTCACATCCAAAGCCTCTCACGATCTTGAAATTTTACCAATCTTGTGGGCTCAAGCTAGAACGTGAGAGCTTGGAGCCTCTAGTTCTGTGGCATTACCAACAGCATTAGGACTTCCAAAATGTCACAAATGCATTTATATTCCCAACAGAACGAGACAGCACAGCTGGGTTGATACGTCCTACCTTTAAAAAAAAGATATTAAAAAATCCTAGTAACCTCACAGTGACACCAGACTTTTTAAGATCTTGCATGCAAACTTTTACATACACATTCAAAGAACTTTTTGGCATCTCCACTATCTACAATTTTGTCTTATAAAATACTTGCATACATTTTGTGGGTACAAAACACCTGGCTCTGGGATTTCTTCATATTAACAAGAGAATGGAAGAATTTATTTCTCTGGTAAAGCAATTTTGGGCTGAGAGAGTCAGAAAGGTCAACGAACACCATTTGGATTTTTCAAGATTTTTAAGCCAGACTGAAAAATTTGAAGGTACAAATGACGATTGGTGTCACCTAACAGTATTGCTGATAAAATGGTAGTAGAAAATTCCCTCCATGAGAGAATGAGTCCTCAGGTAACCCTGCAACACTAATAAAAATTTTATCTGAACCAACCACTTCAGAAAAAATGCAGACTCTCAAAACACATGGAAAATAAAATTACACAATCTCCTTCCATTTGCCTCAGTGTCACAGAGACCTGAATAAACCAAATGCAGGGGAAAAAAAACCCTCGGAGCAATTATCCCCACAAGTGTTTGGGTTTGAGAGCATAACTTCAAGGGCCACTTCTCTGTGCACCAGGCAGGAATCTCTGCTCCCCTGGCATGGACGGGAGGAACGCTCCACTCCGGCCAAGCACAAACCTGGATTTATGGCTCTGTAACTACAAGGGTCACCTCAGCTTTTCAGCAGGAAGGCACGGACAGGGAGTGAGGGCAGCTCTGCAGGCAGAGCCAGCCATCAGCGGTGCTCAGGCTGCCAGCACAGAGGGTCACTCCCAAGCTCTGTGGGCAGAGCAGCACAGTGGGGAGGGCAGCAGAATGAAGGGATCAGGAAAGGTCTCTGGCTCCTTAAGGGGTTTTTTTAATGCCTTCCCAGCTTCTCCTGCCTGTTTCGTGTTCAAGAAGCTCCAGTTCCCCTCTCTTCCCCAGCCCTCCTGCACAAACCAGGAAATGCTGACTGCGGGAGGGAGCAGGCTCCACTCCATTACACAGCCGAAATCAAACCCAGGCATTTTTGTTCTGCTGCCCAGTCATACCTGATTAGCCCCCACTTTGATGCTGCTCACGGGAACGCAGTGCACAGAGTGATTTACTAATTACGGGACAAATGCTGCAGACCTCCCTCTCAAAAACTTTCTGTGAAGTCAGTGGGATTAATCACCACAGCAGGAGCCCAGTCGCTTGTGCTCCAGACAGAGGATGGCGCTTGAATCAGAGAGACAAGGAGCTTCCTCTGCACCCAAAACTGCAGACAGGAGCTTCCTCTGCACCCAAAACTGCATCAGACAGAACTTCCTCTGCACCCAAAACTGCATCAGACAGGGAGCTTCCTCTGCACCCAAAACTGCATCAGACAGAGCCTCCTCTGCACCCAAAACTGCATCAGACAGGGGCTTCCTCTGCACCCAAAACGGCATCAGACAGGGGCTTCCTCTGCACCCAAAACTGCATCAGACAGGGAGCTTCCTCTGCACTCAAAACTGCATCAGACAGAGCCTCCTCTGCACCCAAAACTGCATCAGACAGGGAGCTTCCTCTGCACCCAAAACTGCATCAGACAGAGCCTCCTCTGCACCCAAAACTGCATCAGACAGGGGCTTCCTCTGCACCCAAAACGGCTCCAGCTCTCGCTGTGCTGCCACAGGAGCCCCTGCAGCCCCCAGGACACGGAGCCCAAGGCACCTGTGCTCTGCTCTTAGACCTGGACCTCTTCACCACCAATGCTAAAGTGCAGCTGAGGTATAAAGGAGAGAACAGGACTTTGGAGCTCCATATGCAGCCAGCCCTCTTCTAAACTTTCTTTAAAATTTCCAAATAACAGCAGGGATGCCTCCGGCATGCCCGGTATTTACATTAAACCAACATCATTACCAACATACAGTGTTCCCAAACTTACACCGCCCAGGAGCAGGTGAGGCAAACTGTTTGCAGACTGGTTTAAACTTACCACACAGCCCATTCCTTTCCCAGACTGGGGAGGGTGAAGCATGAGAATGCTGTGAATTCCCCAATGTTTATCTTGCTCAACGAGTTTTATTTAACCGCATCATTAGGTCACCCTCAAATTCCCCCGAACAATGAGGGGAAAAACCCGCAGAAAAGGGTGTGGCTTCGGGAGCAGAGAGAAGGGGCTTTGTTTCCTTGACGCACAGTTCAAAAAATGCACACATTTACCAATCCAAACGGATCCCGATAAACACCGAGCTGTGGCACAGGAAAACCGGAGACTGCAAGGACGCTCCTGGTGCGAGGCAAAGGCTCTCCCCGGAGCTGTTTGCCTTTAAAATCCCCACACCATCACCCAGCTGCACCTTTAGCAACACAGAAGGTTTCTTGTCTAAATGACAGTTTCTCTTAAAGCGTGTGGGAGAGGGAGGGGAATAGAGGACTCGCTCCCTTCCTTTGCTACGCTGCTCTGTAATTTATGGATTAGTCTTGCAATTGTTCTACTGCTCCAGCATTTGCTTGCAAAGGAAACCTCTCCTCTGTGCAGCTATTTAGGTTAAAAAGTAACCTCATTAGATTCCCAGTGCTTTGAAGACAAATTTCAGTTGCTTCCCCTACTGGAAACCTTGCCAGCTGAACCTTTCTCCTCCCCCTCCTTCCCCCCACCATGTTCTTTCAAAGCAGCCAGGATCCATCCAATACAGACAAAAATCACCCTGTCTAGAGGAGCTGACTGTTGGCGTGTTTTCAAATACCTCTCTCTTGAACAGCAAGCAGGCTATGTCTCACTGCATATAATATTATGAGTATTTCTGATGCAGCAGAACCATCGAGGAGCTGTTTCCCTGTCCCGTATGCACAGAGGTTTGAGGCCTTTGAATTTGCAAAAACATTTGCAACGAGCTTCTACAATCATTACCCCCCCTAAACCCTTTACTTCCCCTTTTCCTGGCCTCTTTATTATTTATTTAGCCAGATCAAAGGGCCTTTTCATCAGGCTTGTATGCTGCTGAAGTCATTTCAGATCACAAACAATGGTGGACAAACTCTGAAAATAGCTCCTCATAGGGCTAGGAAGGTTCTGAGCAGATTCAAACTCCCTAAAGCTCAGACTCTGCTCCCAAATACTGACTGGTTTCTTCATGTTCCCTTCAAAATGTGCAAACACAAATGCACTGAGACCTCTCCATTTAAATCCTCCTGTTGCTCCTCTAAATTACCCTTTTAGCTTCAAAATGAGGCCAAAATCATTACATTAGATCCCACCTGGTGTGGGGCAGAGATGAGATGGTGTGGGAACAGGTAAAGTAAAGCTGGGGTTTTAGCCCACCTTAATAAAACTTCATCTTCCCACACGGACATCAGTGTTTGGCTCAAGCCAAATCCAGCTCCTTATCTAGAGGGAACCAGAACAGGCTGAGATTTCAAATGATGCAAGAAAAATGAGCAAAAGCTGAACAAGCAAGTCTGGGATGAGGCACAAAGCATACTCCATTTTCCTCGCCTACACTTCAATCCACTGAAATTAAAATTTTAAAAACTCTACAGGAAGCTCGGAGGTGATTTTTGCTACCTGCACCATTACTGCTTTCATTCACTTTCTCCTTTCCTTTGTGATGCAGTTTTAAGAAAAATCTTTTGTCTGGCAGATGTAATTAAAGAACAACTTAAGTCTTGCAATAAGTAACTGCAAGTTTCTACAATGAATCACACCGTAACTTTGGCTTTTGTAGCAAAGCTTTTGTGAGGCTCTGGAGCCTCAGCATTAAACTTCCCCATACCATAAAATAAAGTCGGCTTGTTTTGGATTTTTATCTTTTTTTTGTAAAAAAGCATCAGGCCTCTCTAGTCAGCTACTGAAGCAGGTAACAGTCCTTCCAGACAGTCTGCAGCTGAACACAACGTGTCACCTCACGTGATGAAGATGGGATCTTTGATGAAGGAAAACCTGCCTCAGGAGTGAAGGTGATGGACTGAGTTTTATATTGCCATTCCCTACGTGGCTGCCACAGGGTTTGTTCTAAGGTCTGGCTTACCTGACTGACCCATACTCAGGGGGATGCTGATACCTCATCATAGGCCCATCAGATCTTCCCTGCTGGCTCATGCGATGGTCACTATAGAAATGCCCCGAGTCCTGAGGTTTGCAGTTCATAGACGGGGTGGACACGTTTTTGTAAGGGTACTCTGGGGGAGGCCCCCGCTGCTCCATTCCTTTCATGCTGGGCTGGGAAGGGGGCTGCACCGAGTTCTTGTAGAACTCATTGGAGCCAGAACTTTTGTAAGGGTCGCTGGACTGCTGGGGAGAGAGGGGGGACAGCGGGGAGAGCGGCGCGCTCGTGACGGGCGCGTGGGCCTTGACCCCGCTGGTGGCCAGGGACAGCTGCATCAGCCTCTCGCTCAGGGAGCGCACGTGGCCCTGCTTGAGGTCCTTCAGTCCTTCGTCCTGGTGCACCTTTCCCGGGCTCACCCGCTGCACCGTGGGCCGCCCTTCAGTCCTCATCTTCTGGTTGGTGACGCCCGTGACGTAGAAGGCGGCCCCGACGCTGGCGTGCGGCTGGCCCCGGAAATACTGCGACTGCACCTTGGCCTCCTCGTAGGTCGGGAGGTCTTCGCTGTTCTGGAGCCGCGGCGAGAGCTGCTTCTCCATGATGCTGTTGTCCACCTGTATCTCCTGGCCCTGGGGCTCCTGGCGGGCAGCATGAGTCACGAGCTGGTGGTCCTGGGAGCTCAGCCCTTCGTTCTGAGAGGCCGGGCTGCCAGTGCTGCTGAAAGGGGGGGCATTCCCTGTGGCTTGCTGGTGTAAGGCGAGAAGGTTGCGGTTGTCATTTGGGTTCCCGTATCGGAGCTGCTCCTGCAGCAGGCGCTGTAAAACTGTCGTAGCTGCTTGCTCTTCTGAATTCCTCATCTCAAACTGTGGTGCCTTTTGGGTGGAATGTAAAAGCTGCCCTTGACCTAAGGAAAGGAGACACGGTTATTAGCGCCTGAGTGGATCGGGCAAGAGATATTCAGGAGCAATGGCTTGAAATACAAAAAAAAAAAGCAGGTTATATTACCAAAGGTTCCCATAACAATGGGGGTCATCAAGGCCCTTGACCTACGAAGGACTTGCATGCCCGGGGGGCAAAGCCTCAGAAAGGTGATGAAAGGTGACTTGAAAGTTTATAGGCAAATCAATCGACTGCAAGCTGTAGGGATGCATGCCAAATACCTCAGACAGCATCTTGGGCAAAAAGGAGACGTGGAATTCACAGGATGATGGTAAAAATGCCTGAAACCTGTTTGCTTTATACTTAGAGTTACCAACAGTGAAATACACTTCCCATATTTGTAGGCAGACAAGGATTGAGGTGTGAAATCAGCAACTTGTCAGTTTTAAGGGAAAGAAAAAACAAAAAAGAGGCCCACTGAGACAGCATATGGTTCAAAAGAAGTAAAGAAATCTCTCAGCTTAGATAAAGCAATTCATGAATACCTAGTTAGCCAGCAGGTTTTCAGAGTTATGAAATGCCCAGAGTGAGATCAGCACCTCTTCTCCCTGCTGCAGAAAATCCCAGGCACGGTGCAAGTGAGGACTCAGGAACTTCCTGCTATACAAAGGCAACCAAATCCTCACACATCTAAATATCCTCAGCGGAATGCATGCAAATGCAAGGGGAGGAAAAAGAGTTGTCTGATCTAAGGAACAGAAAAAGACCTCTGAGTGGCAGGAAAAAACACTGTGTCCCAATGAGAGAAACACAAAGAGCCAATGTCAGGCACATCCTAATTACAGATTAAGCCAGTGACCAACACCAATTTCGTTTTGCTCAGTCTCCCAGTAGAGTCGGGAGTGTGTCATGGAAACTCAGGTCCATTGGCCTTGCCTGAATTGAAATATCAAAAATTAATGATACCTTTGAGACATGTAACTGAAAGCATAGATACTTTTGAGCTAGAACAGCTCAGAATAGAGAGTAAGCCTCGCTCGCTGGCCAAGCTGTAGCTCTGCCCTGACAGCAGAACATGTGCTGCTCTTCTAGTATTTTATTTTGACACCTTTATTCCGCATTACATTGTCCCTTAGCAAAAGGTAACCTGTTCCCATCAGTTTGTTCTGTGGCAGAACCAGGAATCAGGAGGCCTGAAGGCTCTGCTTTGCGCTGCATCCCTACAACCTCCCCGTTTCCTCCCTTCTGCAAACCCTAATGAAGAGAAAGTTGAAACCCACCTCATTCCAGGGTGCTCACCACGACAGGAGCTCAGCCCTGTGAGCTGACCTGGAATGTGACTCCTGTTTGAAGTGGCACATACCTTTGTCCTTCACTTGCAGATCCCTGGTAAGGAGGAGCAGTTCTGCCACATGGGGGGACACACTCAGCCTTCCTCCTGCAAATCCAAGGTCTCCACTCAGAGATGGCTTCAGCCTCCTCTTCAGCAGGCCAGATCACTTGATACTCTCCTCGCTCCCAAAATAGTTCTGAGGAAAGCATTGAAAACATCATTTTAACCGGTAGATGAGACCCTAGAAATAATAAACCTTGGCCCATATTTCAGATTTTCCTTTTGTAGCTTCTTGTTTTCTCCCAGAGCCCAACAATTTTGATCCCTTTAGGATGAATGAACCCCTGTGTCCCCAGCAATCTACTCCAGCTGCTGCTTTAATCATGACCATTTCTGCTCCAAGATTAAATGTTGCCAAGTAATGCTTTGTCCCATCTGTGCCTCCAAGTGAAACAATGATTAAAACCCACTAATTCTTTAACTCCATTGTTTTATTTTTTGCTCAGAACGAAAGCTGCAGCACAGATGAGGATGCCCTGTGCTTACGGCTCCTTTGCCAGTGGTGCTGAGTATTTTGAACTCTGTCAGCAGAAATCCTCTGCTGGACGGTGACACAGTGAAATGCTTGATAAGCTTCAACACACCGTGCCTCAGAAATGACTGTGAGAATGATCCGTTTGTGAATATTAGGTTTATTTTACAGACTGGGCAAGTCAGGGGAAGAAAAGGACACTGACAGAGTTTATGCCAGAAATACATTGCAGAGCACAGCTCCAATTCCCAAAACACTCTTTAATTATGTTACTTTTCTCTTTCAGAATATGAAGCAGTAAAGAAACTTTAACCATTGAGGGAAGATGCAGGAGAATACAGAACAATGTGTATTTAGGCATGTTGCAAGAAGCAATTACTGAAGATGTCCTAAAGAAAAAGGCAAGCAATTAAAAAGATTGTGGAACATTTGTGCACTCAGGGTGTTCATACTTTGAGGAAAGGCAATGAAAACAGAACTAGTGAAACTGAAAATATTCATTGATACCTATAGTAAACTTAATTTCCTGGAATTTTGCAAAAAATAAAGTGAACAGATGTAGTGAAGGAATGCAGATGTGGATACTTCTGTCTCTGACTTATTACGGCACAAATCCACACCCAACGAAAACTATCTCAGATCTGCAAGTTAAATACTTGAGGTGTCAACAGCAATTTCAAGGCACATGAACAATATCTAAGGAGAGAACAAGGCAGTGTTGTGTTGTGTGGTACTTCAAGATGGTGGTTGAAAAAAGCAGCTAATGTCAAATTCTTAACTGGTGACTTAGCTCGAGAGGGATATATTGAAAACAGCTGCCAGCAAATATGCAGTAAAGAACCTTTAAACCAGGCATTAAAGATAGCAGATAACTAGAGCAATTTCTAGCCTCTTTCCCCAGTGTTGCACAACAGAAGTTAAGGATTCCTCATCCCCCTCACACCAGAATCATCACTGACTCTTCTTTTTTTAATTATTTTTTTTAAACCAAGCTGCCCTGAGCAACGCTTTTTATTAGAGCATAAAAAGGCTTTTATTATGCAATATGATGCTGCCTTCCCACCCAAAGATTTCTTTTGTCTCAACTGGAAAAATCTAAGGAGGTGGGGGGAGATTGTTTACTTTTTTAATACAAAGATACAACCCAGCTTGAGATTCTGCCTCTCTGCCTTAAAGATTTTTTTTCAACAGACGAATCCAATCTGTGCATGTTTAACTCCTTCAAATGCTCCAGGAACCATTTCACACGCAGAGCTTCACTCCTCAGCACCACCAGCTCATTCTGCTGAGCTGATGGAGGGAGGGCACAGTTCACACTGAAAACATTTGCTGGAACTGAATACTACTAATTTTAGTGTGGGTGTAAACTAGAAATCAACCTGGAAACCCAAAGCAAAAGGTGGGATGAGATACAATATGAGGATATTCAGGCAAACAAATCTACTTTCTTTAAATATTGATTGGTAGCCTATTTTTTCCAGTTTTATCCCATTATTTTTAATTAACAAAGAAAATCTTGTGCAACTGAACTTGGGTGGCAGCATTCCTGGAATCTGCTTTCTGAGCAGGCTGGAAACTCCTGGCAGAACCAGTGAGTTAACTTTTCTATTAACAAAAAACAAAAATGAACAGTACAATCGGGGCTGAAGCCCATGTGTTACTTATTTGGACACCAAACTCTATTTGTGTCAGGCTCTTCCAGCAATTTCGGTTTTCAGTGTGCCAAAGATGGAAATTAGTGAGATGCACTGGAAAAGTTGTTATGATGGAGCTGGAAGGAAACTGGGAAGGTTCTGTAGGTACTTTAAACAGACATATTTGGGGGTTTAGCCTACATCTATTATGATGGATAAGGCTGAAATCAGACTGCCAAAAACTCTGCCAAACTGCATGGATTGGATGGTGCACTCTCCATGGCCACAAAGCCTAGAAACACCTTTTCCAGTGGAAAATTCAGGTTTCGATCAAATCGCATCCAAGGAACCGCGGTGAGATTTCCCAGGCTGAATCAATTTTGCAATTTGCTCCCAAGCATCACAGCTCTGTCATCTTACATCTTATTCTAACCTCTGGTCTGAAATTACTCCTGGTAATTTGAGGGAAAAGCTCTTGAGGAAACATCAGAACCTAGAACTGGTAGAACTAACACAGGAACTGCAAATAGTGCTTCACCATGCTAAGATCAAGAACGGGCACAAAAGGGGGGTAGTGTAGGTACTATTTAAGGAAGAAAAGCCTCGTGTTTGCACAGCATTGGGTAAAAACCCAGTAGCTGAGGCTTCTGTCTTAAACATCATGTAATTATGCACAGGAACCTTGCCAGTCCCTCGTGAGGAAGGAAGATTAATGAAGAATTTAAAATGATGATACTGCCAGGCTGTAGGAACCAAAGCAGCACACTTCTGTACAGCATGCAAATATTTTCCAGCATTATAAAAATAAACAAGCTTAGACAAGTGAGCGACTCATCACTGTTTGATGAGTGGCTCTAATGCTATAGCTCAATTAACCTGCATGGAGCAATAATAACCTCACAAGCAAAGAGAAGCATCTTTCTTTAGCTTGTGAAACTAAAAGGAATGCAAGAGTCCCTGTGAGGACAGCCTGTGCATACTTGCCCAGAATTACTGCTTAGCCAAGGAGCTAATTAGCTTACACATCAGGTGGGATGGGAACAGGTTCACCACCTCGTCAGGGCTGCAGTACAGTTAAGCACTTTCAGTTTTACTCCTAAGTTTTGTGTCACTCACACCTGAAACAATCCAGTGACAATCTTCAAACTCCAGCAGCAAATTCTGCGAAGCAATTCCGTGGTTTTTCTTAAAGGATGTGCTCGTGATACTGCCCATCCTGGCTGGCAGCAGGGGATGGGATGCTACCAGGCAGATGAAGGTTTAGGGTGGTTTATAAGGTGCAGGGTTATCTTCAGACAGACCTGCACTCTGAAACAGAGGCAGCGTGGAACAGACCAGCTGTGAGGTCCCCAGGCAATGCTCCCATGCTGAGTCACCCCTGGGTAATGGAAACACTCTGCTGCTCCATGGCCCACGCAAACCCCAGCAGGCTGATCCCTGATCCTGCAGAATTCACTCCACCTGAGTGCCTCCAAGACCACTGGAACCGTGGCTGTTCTGCACACATGCTCACTTTGAAGTGGCTGGGAGCACCAGGGACTCAGAGGCGAGGTCCCAAATTATTTAATGAACAGTTCAGGTTATCAAAGAATGCTCTTTGCTTCCTTTCAGTCCTACTCAAGGAGGAGGAGGAGGAGGAAGGGAGAGAATACACACCAGGACAGTCCTGGAGAATAAAGGTTCCCAACGTCTGGCGCCAACACCCAGACCTGCAAGGCAGCACTCAACAAGTCCCAGAGCTGTGAGAGCGCTTCAGCACCTGCTCCTAACCAGGAGGAGGTTCCAGACTCCAACCATAAACACCTCCCCAGCTCCCATTCAACCCTCCCGGCCTGCCTGCCTCCATCTGCCGCCCGTGGCTCAGGTGATCCCGGAGGGTGGCACTGAGCAGGTGCATGGAGCGCTGCCAGCATTACTCATCTTCATTCCAGAAGGGCAGAGTCACAGGGCAAACAAGAAAAACTTCCTTCTTTTAACGAAAAACAAGAACAATGTCACCCGGAGGGGGGCAAATAAGATGCATACCCATTGTATTAGATCATCGGGCTACAGCAAGGAGAACAACCAAAGACTGGTCCCGGGTTTAACAACTCTCCCAGCCAAACTGGGTCCACCTGAGCAAGGATTAGACTACCCCAACCCTGCTCCTCAAACACTCCTGTCACTGGGACCAGGCACAGGGAAGCCTGGCAGGCCTGAAGAAAAGGCAGCGAGTTGCTTGGCCTGGCTGGAGATAAACAAGTCAAGACATCAACATGGGAAGATCCCCTCTAAATCACATCTCAAAGGAAAAAACTGAGAAGACCTTACTTGACCTTTGAATTACTGCTCCCCTCACTAAAAAGTATCAATTTCTTCACAGGGAAGTTCCTATAATCTTCACCAACATAATTTAGGCTTTATATTACAAAGGGGGGAAAAAAGAAAGAGAAGAAATAAACACCTACAGAGTACAGAGCCCGGTATAAATAGGAATGTGTCATGGCTTTTAAGCGTTTTGAAAAGAATGCTATGGAATTTCAAGTTACTCCATAAAATTTTAAAAGTCACAGGGGCAAGAGGATTTATTCTGAATATACCAGTCTAATAGAAAAACCAGCTGTTTTTATTGAGAATATTTCTGCACGAAGACATCACACCGCTCAGTTACTTACACTGTTGTGCAGCACTACCTAACACTGCTCACACATCTGCAGAGTCACAGCCCTTCTGGGGCAGGTATTGCCATTTCTGCATAATTAACGAAACACAAATTCCAGCACAGGCAGTGGGAGCTCTGCTACCAACTCCAGAAAGGCCAAGATCTCACCTTTTAGACGTCTTCTTGCTAAAACCAGCTCAGGCTCACGCAGCTCTAGCCACCTCAGGTCTCATTTCAGCGGGCTGCCTCCCCGCACAGACGGAGCAAGATTCATCTGCCTCAAACGTCACAGATTTCCAGTAACTATCCTTGCAGAACTGGGGAATTGCTGCAAGCCCAAGCCGCAGTTTTAACTCAGCATCAAGCTTTGTTTTGTTTTTTGGCGAACGCTCCGCTTCTCGCTGCTGCCGGCGCTCGGGCAGCGCCCCGCTTCTGTCGTCAGCAGCCCCTGTCCCACAACTATCCCAACTATGCCTCAGCACCAGTTTCATTGCATTGTGTGGTTTCTCCATTCCTTCCCTGATTTAGTCCAGGCCTCTCCTCGGGGCTCTCAGATAATGAAAACCATGTGAGAGTAAAATGTAATCTTCAAGCACGCAAACCAGTTTCATGTGCATTATCAGAAGGGAGCAAAATGTTGACAGTGCATCATTTGTCCCTACAGATAGGATCAGACTCTTTTAATTGCTGCTGAGATAAAGAAGAAAAAAAAAATTGGAATCAACATCTACGTTAAAAATAAAGTCAAAATTCAAACCTTAAAGCTTAAGCAGTCCTGAAAACAATGGAAATACGATCCCCAAATGGATATATCCATTTTGTGCCACCTTAAGGTGGTTTTTCCTCATATGTCAGTTGTGGCATCCTGAAAATTTATATCATAAGTTGACACAAATAAAAAAATGTAGGTGGAAGAGGAGGCAGAGAAGAAAACAATCACTATGGCCTAACTTTAGCATGGAATTTTCTGGATTTTTCTAGCAGTACCACAATTTAAACTATTTTAAGCCCCCATATGGAAGAGCTCTTCTTATTTCAGAAAGCACTTTCACAGAATTTAAGAGGACTAACCACAGAATCTGGAAAGCACGCAGGCATTGCCCCTCCACCGGTCTAAAGGCTGCTTTTTGTTTCCTTTAGAAAAAGAAACAGCTAAAATACAGGTACCTTGCCAGTTGTCAGTCAGAGCTGCTGTGGCCCGAGGAAGGGCACAAACCTAGAGCAGTACTGGGATAGCCCAACACCACCGAGAGATCTCAGTGGGTACCATGGGTTTAAAATATGAATTCAAAGTAAAACCCTACAGAAGATCCAGCCCACTGCATTTTTAGACAGCAAGGATGTTATAAAAGTGGTTTTAGTGTTTTTCTTTTATCATAACCACCTGGGCTTTTCATGTGCACCTTGTAAAAAACCTTTAATTACCTATAAGATGATTAATTGAGCCTCACCACCACACTGGGAGGAAGATATTACTCCATTCATTTTAGCACAGTGGTGACTGGCTAAGTCCTGGCCTACACTGATGTTTTTTGTTGCCACAACTATGTCACTCAGGGAATTGATTTCTTTCAATGCAAGTATTCCAGCAACCACTCTAAAACAGATGCAGTTACAGTAGGAAATCATTGTTTTTAGGTGCATTGCTTAGGAAACCTCGTGTAAACCACACCAGCACAACTTCTTCCTCGCTAATATAAACTTCATCACTGCACAGAGAGATTTTCTGTAGTAACAGGAGCAGCAAGCACAGATCCTGCCCAAATGGATCAAGGATGTTGGCACCCCAGGATTTGTGCAAGCAGAAGGCAGAGAAACCTTCTGAGTGTTTTCTACAGCTGGAGGAGATACTTCTGCAAAGGATCCTCAGCAGCTGCAGAAAATAGTTAAAGATTTAGAGCTGTAATGAATGAAATGAACTTCACCAAGTGCACAGAAACCAGAGGTAACACATGGCTCCTTTAGCACAAACCCAAGGTGATTAACCTTCCCTGCTCCCACTCAGAGCTCAGTCAATGCCAGCCAGGCTTGTGCAGGAAATGCGTTCAGCTCTCCCCTGCCTGAGGAATGCGGTGCCAGGGCCTCTCCAGGCAGGAAAGGCTGCTGTCCTGGGTCTCCCAAGGGAACACATCCTGCAGTTTGCCTCCCCCAGCACCACCCTGGGCCTCAGTCTCCGTCCCGGCCTTTTGAGACTGCTCCTTGGAAGCATCCCTTCAAAGCCCCTGAGCAGCAGGGGATGGGGCCAGCAGTCTCCCACACACAGTTTCTACTGCCATCCCTACTCCTCCAAATCAGAAATCCACTGGGCTTTCAACACATGCTAAATCCACTCTTTCCCCCGGGGGTCATAAGGTTTTTTTATACCTTTTTCTTTTTTTAAAGAAGATCCAAGTGCTCCACACCCAATCCCAACTCAACAAGAGCCAAAGCTGCTCTTTTCCACGTAACTTTGGAGTGCTCTTTTCTGCCCGCTCGCCACAGATCCCTGATCATACCCAAAGGAAGGGTGGAACAGACTATGTAATGGCTCTCGGTCACTTCAACCTTCATCATTTACAGCAAGAAGTGTTCCAAATTTGTTTTTACGCAATACAAATATCAGCACTCAGCTGGGATGACTCCAGAAAACGCCAGATTACCACCTCCTTGTGCAGCTCCAGAGGCTCTCCCAGGATCCCAGAGTGGTTTGGGTTGGAAGGGACATTAAAACCCATCTCATTCCAACCCCTCAGCACGGGCAGGGATGCCATCTCACACTGGTTTTCAGTTCTGGCTCTCCAGAAATACAGAGGAGGTTTCAGCTTTGTTTCTTTTCAAAAAGACAATGGGAAAACAAGGCAGATATGTTTTCCCAAGCCCCACAAAAAGACAGGCTAGCCCCAGTATGAAGCAATCAAATTTGTTTCAGCTGAACACAGAACCGCCCAAATTAGAACAGCAGGAAAAGTCCACCAAACCCTGATGGGAACAAAGTCACTGAAATGTGGAATTACTTTCCTTGAGGGTTACAGTAACTAATCCTAATATATTAAGTAATTCTTTCAAAAAATGAGTTGTGCAGAGACATAAAATATTTTAAAGAAAATATTACTGTGACACAGCTCTTAGACAAGGTCTTACAAATGCTAATTAATTCATTAGACAAAATCCTAAACTGGCTTAATTCATAAACATTCATATAAGAGAACTGTTCAACAACATCTTGGTCTACTATTAGACACTGTAAGTGTTTTGCTAATACAAATAAGCCTTTAAAATCCAATTTTATTGGATCAGTGAACTTTTTTGTCATTTACACAAAGTCTGGTTCTATACTGTGACCAATACTGATGAACCTTATATAGCTTAACAGTGGTTACCACGGCAAATGACCAAAGACCTCTCCAAACTCCCAAGGAATTTCAAATATTTAGTATTTTAAAAAAAAAAAAGGTTATTTTAAGCTGAGACACAACCAAACTAGACAAGAGCCATTCTCAGAGAGGATGAGAAAGTAAAAAAGCAGCAAGTATGAATGGCAGCATTTATCTCTGAAGCTCTTCTGCAGGACCAAGAATGCAGACTGCCTGCCAGGAAGAGAGGAGACACTCAGCCATTGGGAACAGGAGGGAGCCCTCACTTTTCCAGGGCCAGCCAAGCCCCGTGGGAGCTGCCCACGACGAGGAATGAGAGATGCAGCAACCACCACGAGGGATGGCCACAGCTCCATCCCCGGGCACCAGGGGAGACTCCAACACACGTTCTTCCTGCACCTGAGCACCTCACACAAACCTCTCCACTCCACTCAGACAAGATTTTAAAGCTTTGAGAAGTTTGTTTCTACAGGCCTTTGAATTCTGTTCTCAGGGGTTTTTTTATTCATGACATTTCGTTTTCCATTCCTATTCATTCCTCACGCACCAATCTCCTGCTGATGTCAAATGTCTGGTTTGCCCTGAATGGCCAATTACACCCAGGTAAGGTTCAAATCTATTCTTACTGCAAAAATTACATCCACGTAAACACAAATTCCATCAACCACAAAAAACTCCTTTCACTTACAGGCATAGTAGGCAGTAAGAAAAGATTATATTGCGTATTTTAAAATTCATTGCTCCTAGGAACACCTTCACACTATTATTCCCCAAAGCTGTTGGATCTTTTTTCTGTCTTGAAGACAACATTTCAAGGCTACTCTGGAGAACCAGGTAATACACAAAATTTGGATATTTGCTGACTTTAGAGCTCTCCATACAGACCCTTACTTTCACATGGACACAATTCCAGGATCAGATCTGCCCAAAGCATGAACCTTTTGCAAAGGCTGAAGGGATGGCCACGGAGGCTGCAGTATGAAGTTCTTCCTGTGGCCAGCACTGCATTCCAGAGCTGGTTGGGAATACACTCTCTCCTGTATAAAAGGGTTTAACAACTCCTGCAGCCAAACTGGACTCATGGGGCAGGTATGTGCCTGCTCTTTCATAAAAGACAATGATTTAAGTCTACAATATGATGCTGCTGCCACATATGGGGCACGTGCAGAGAGAAGATCAGGCACCAGGGTATGTGGAAGTCTAACCTAGAAAGTAACTAGCCATCAGAAAGAAAGAGAAGCACAGAATTCCTGAAAGGAATGAGCTTAGAGAAATGGGTTGTGGTCCAGATTCAACACAATGGACTAAATCACTTTGACAAATCCTCTAGTGCTTCCTGAAAGTGTATAACCCCAGCAACAGGCAGTTTGGAACACTTCTATGAGGAACCAAGTCCTCTCTTGTCTTCAGTGGACAGAAGAGGAGAAAGAGAGCCCTGGACCTTATTGCCAATCCCCAAGAATGGCTGTTCTCACACTTTTATAAACACTTGGTCTCCATGGAAGGGGGATACCTAGCAGCAAACATTGGCAACCAAGGACATTCCACTCCCACTATACCGTCCACAATAGCAAGGAGAAAAAAAAAATCCATAAGGCTGCTTTGATTTGAAACCCTTTGAGAGAACTTCTTCAAAAGTGAGTGTCTGAAAATACCTTGAAATGTGGGAATGTGCAACAACAGCCGGATGGGGGAAAACAGGCATCTTACTTTATTCTGAAAGCATTTACACTTCAGCCCAAAGTGGGAACATCTATTAATCTAAGAACTTTTTGCCAAGAACAAGGTCATCGTTCTCTTTTTAATTCAGAACAGAACCCAGCGCACAACATATTCTGCACCAAACAGAGAATCTCATCATTTACAGGTTTGTGGAGCCACGTTCTAGTTTAATGCATAACCTGAACGTGTAAGAACTTTATTATTTTAGGTTTTGTCTTCCCTGCAGATCAGAGCTCTGCAGCTCTTTAAAAGCCACCAGTAAGAAGGAAGCAAGAACTGCACAAGGATTTCTGCCCCACTATGGGTTTAAACAGACAAATTCTTTCACTGTCAGAAGTATTTATACATTAACACACTCCTGGACTGTTGATAATTCTAAAATTGAAGACCTATTCCTGTGTATACATTAATATGGCAACAATCTAAACTAAGCTCAGATTTTGCTCTACATTAAGAAAATTAAGCTTTAATGAGCTCAAATTTTACTTGAGCTGTTCGTTCATTGCGGTGACAGTGAGCCCCAGACATGGAGCAAGGCATCATTGTGCTGACCCTAAAAAGAATTAAATGGTGCAAGTTGTTCTATCAAAATACCACCACCAAAAAAAAATCACATTACACTCAACTGGAAACAAAAGAATTGGCTAGAAATGGGAGAAGCATTTATGCTCTGAGAACTTGGGGGTTGCAAATTCTCAAATTCACTGTCATGGTTAGGAAAATGGGACAGCAAAGCAATGCAACCTTATTTCTAAATAAACAAAAAGATTGGTCAGTCTGCTGAAGCAAGACAGACTAAAGAGAACAAGAGAACTATTAAATTATCTCCACTTCTGGGATTCTGGCTATTCTTTTGCAAAGTGAATGGCTTATGCTAATCAGGATGCATCTGAAATGCATCATTCAAGCCTTCTTGTACAAATATAGTTCTTATTTATCCCAAAAGATCCCCACCAGCTGGCAATGTTTGCATACAATGTTAAACCCAACCTCAAGAGCCCATGCATTATGAGTCATTTTACACTTAAAAACATTAGTTCCCTTCAGTGTTCTCCAAGACGGTGTATCCCACGAGAAGAATTTTAGTGGAATTCAGCAATAATACACTATGTTACCATCCAACTTCCTCTAGCACAAAGAAGTTACAAGTTTTCTGTTGTTCGGTGGGTTGGTTTTTTTTTTCCTCCTAACAGTGCTTTTCCTCCAGAACATCTCTGGGGAAGGAACAAAAGGATTTGCACCAATCCCTTCTACATGAATCAAATATTTATGCTATGCCCTCTTGAAGCACTTTCATCTAGTAACCTGCGGAATGTGATCTCCTGACCTCAACACTCAGGCACGTCTAAATCAGCTGCCCTTTGAGCTGTATTAGAGGCCGCAGAGAATTTTTATACATTTGTATCACAGGCATAGGAAAACCTTGTGGCCCAGCTGTGGCATTCTCTGCTACAAAGCATTAGTCCAAAGTGTGCTTCAGGAAAGGGGAATGCTTTGGTTGTCCCACGTTTATGGCACAATCTGATGCCGTGCGTCACCAGGAACAGGCAGGACGATGAACCACGCTATCAGCACGTTAACCAGCCAGCACAATTTAAAGAAATGTCATGGCAAGCTCCAATTCCACGTCCCACCACATGGCCCATTGTGCCCACTCCACACTGCCCAGCTCCCTTCTGCCTCCAGCCCCCTCCCCAGGGCAGCCAGCGCTTCCTGCAAAACACCTCCGGAGTCAGAAAGGCAAAGAGCTTGTGGGATGAGCAGGCACGCCATTCCCTCCAACTGGAAATCCCACCCTTTCCTCAAGAAAAATAAATCATTCTGTGTTGTCTTTGTGGCTCCCAGGAATCTTTGAAGGACGAGGTATTGCAAATAAGCGTCCTGGAAGTAAAAGAGAGGGAGACAAGGTGTTCCAGACAAACCTGCAACTTCGACTACAGCACGAATTTTTCCAGGGTCAGCTCATGACCCTGCTCCGTCAAGGAGCAGTCACTGAGGTAACCCTGGTGAAAGTGTGACCCAGAGATTTAACAGGGTCATGGTCCTGACGGTAGGGCTCATGTTTTCATGGTCCTGATGGTAGGGTTCATGTTTTCATGGTCCTGATGGTAGGGTTCATGTTTTCATAGCCCTGAAAAACCGACGCGATGCTGCCCACCGCTCACACGGGAGCAGCGCGAGGGTGTCGGGAAAGCTCGAGAACGCGGTTCTTGTCTTCCCACCCTGACCTGGTAGAAAGGCTCGGGGAAAGCTCGAGAACGCGGTTCTTGTCTTCCCACCCTGACCTGGTAGAAAAGCTCAGTGCCCCAAAACAGTCAAGGGTAGCAGAAAAATGTGAGACAGCAGCCAAAACCAAGGCCCTGCCCCAGGATGGGTCCCAGTTGGTCACCTGCCCCAGTCCCCTCGCAAGGTGCCCCACTGGCTGCTGCAGCTCAGCAGAGACTGAGGCACCCCCAGCTCCCCGAGGGTCCAGAGCTCAGAGCACGCTGACTTGCTGCCCCACCTATTCCACTTTCTTTTCCCACAGAAATCCCTCCAGGGAAGAGGAAGGGGACAAAAAAACCTTAAAAAAAGGAAGAGGAACAGGGAGCAGGACAGACCAATATGTAGCATTTCCTGTATCATCCACAGGAAAAACCCACGCACTGGGGAAGAGCTCGATGTCAAGGCTGGTTTCACCACACGAACAGGCAGTTCCTCCTGCTGGGGGATGCTGTGTGATTCCACAGGAAACAATACAATCTTTCCTGACACAAGGAGTCCCACTACCAGGCACACAAAATTCCACAGGTCCTTCCCTTGCAGAAATGGCTGGTAGCAAAGAAGGAGGAGAGGAAGGAGGAATGCGGGTACAGAGCTGAGGGAAAAGGAAAATGAGACATTCACTGTGGTATTATCACTTGTAAACCAGGACACACTCAGCACTTGGCCTCTACAGAAAGGAGTATTCTACAAAATATGTTTCCCTTCACAGAGACTGGGCCTCCATCCAGTTATTATGTGCACATGACCCTGCTGCGTTTTCAGTCTTACTTCGAAAAAAAAAAAAATCTCAAAACAAAGAAGACATCCCCTCATATTCACTCTGCACAGTGCCAAGCGTGCTCCTCACCATGTTCAATAATATGCTAAGGCGCGTTAATTATGGGTGCACCACTTTTACACCTTGTGACACAGCAGTAAAGCACTTCATGTAAAACAAATTCCAGTGGGAAACAAGAAATCGGCAGATCGTGGCAGCCCTGTTTGCACGTGTGATACACAAATACACATGTAAATGCACATACGTGCTCCTCTGTGCAGCACGACCAGCAAAGACAATCTCAACACGTGGATTACAAGCACAACGACTGCAATTATTTTCTCAAAAGAAAAGAGCACCACAAGAAACGGCTGCTTTCAAACACAGCCTGACACAAACCCACTTCAGTGACTTCCACCGAGTTTTACTCAATCCAATTACACACAAGTACATCACTATTCATTTTGGCAATTTACTACCACTGGTGAAATAGGTGGATGAGCGTTGTTTTTTGGGGTTTGGTTTTTTTTTTTTTGGCAAGAATTTTGCAAGATGAAAAGTAAACTTTACAGGAGAGAGAAGTGACGGACAAAAGCTGACAGAGAGGAGAGCCAGTCTAACTCCCAGGTTTAGGCTGAAGAAAGAATGCAGAGTCCCTTGCAGCATGAGCACATCTCTTACCTACTGATCTGCTGAAGACAAAAGGGTTTTCTTCTTTTCAGAAACTGGACACTTGTAGCTCGTTGGGTCAGTCACACAAAGCTTCCCTGCTGCCAAAGGTATTCTTTTTCCCCTCGGGTTTTTGTTGTTGTTGTTTGGTTTTTTTACCCCAGAGAGTAAAGGGCAGAACAGTGGATTCAGCAGGGGCAAAGGGTGGAATTCGAGATTTAACGGGCTGGAGAACTGCAGAGCTCTCTCCAAAAGATGCTGTATTTCAAGGCGCTTTCATTTGCAAATCCTTCTTCATCCTCAGTGTCAATAAAACTGGAGGAGGGGGAGTAAACTTTTTTTAACCGCAGAAATAAGCCGGACTCCACAGAACGGCGAATGTGATACGAACTGGATTTGTGGCTTGACTTTTTCTTTTATTAAAAACAAATATACTTTCCGAACAGCCAATCGAGCTGGAAGGGTAAAAAAAAAAAATCCCAGAGTCAGCTAGGACCTGCCCGCGGTCGCTGGGAGGAGGATAGCGGTACCTCGAGAGCGGCAGAATAAACACAAAGAGGGGAAAGTCCGCGTCCCGGCGGTGGCAGCTCGGCTGTCAGTGGCAGCGCCGCCCGGGGCAGTCGCAGCGCCCGCGGCCCCGGCAGCGAAGGGCGGCCCGCGGCATCGCGCCCGGGCGGGCTCGGCTGCGCTCGCTGCTTCTCCGCGGTTACCTGTGCGCGGCGGCGGAGCGGCACCGGGGCGGGCTCGGCGGCGCGGAGAGGAGCGGAG